>CAUYRH010153941.1:0-69847 GCA_963574655.1 Perodicticus potto | reverse complement strand
CGTCCACCCCCGCCCCCGCGCCCCCCCCCGCTCGCCCCCGCCCCCTCCCCCTCCCCCACTCCCTCTCCCTCCCTCCCCTTCTCCGCCGTCCCTCCTTCCCTCTACAGAGCGGAGCCCCTGGGCATCTCTTACCCACTGTGCTCATTTCCCTTTATGTGCCTACACACCTTCTTGTGTCAGAACATGGAGAGCTTTCTCCTTATTTTTTAAATTTTGGATTTTTGAAATCTCCATCTTCTGGCTTCCTCATCACCCTCCTCTTGCCACCACCCCGAGAGGACAAGATGGAGCTTCATCCGTCAACACGTCTGTGTCTGTGTTGAAAATACGATGCTATTGTTGTACCTGAAACATTGGGCAATACTTCCTTAACAGAATAAAATAATCATTATTGACATTGTTCTAATGTTGTTATTATTATTTTAGTCTTTCTCTGACTCCTGAAATAAACCAGGTCACACACCGCATTTGTGAGATGTCTCCTAATTTTTTTCATCTAGATGTTTTCTTTCCCTCTTTTTCCCTTCCACTTTCATCTGTTAATTACTCTGGAGAATGTAGCTGCTTCTTTCCTGGGGTGTATTCGCCATGCACTGGGGACGTTCTGTGCTTTTCCTGAAATACCTGAGACTGCTCTGTAGACCGAGGCCGCTTTACCTGCAGACCCTCCTGTGCATCCTTGCAAAGACAACATTCTGCTTCCCGCCTGCAGGTGCAGAAGTGGAGAGGCAGCGTTGGTCCCCTTTTGCGGACCTTATTCTGACTCACCAGTGCTGGAGAAGAAGCTGAAGTCTGCCAACAACTCCTTCCAGCAACTTGACTTTGAGTAGAAAGGTGCCCCCAGGGTCACAGGAGGGCCATCAGAATAGGGAAGAGAAGGAAGACCCGGTAGCCTGGAAAGAGGGGCCTCAGGTCCAGTAGGTCCAGGGAGTCAGACTGGGTGGGGGAGGGGCTGCGCCCCAGCAGCTGGTTCCCTGAGCCCCAAGGCAAGGCAGCCCGAGGTGCAGGTAGCACCTTCTGGGAGGGGCCAGGGACGGGCAAGTAGGAAGGGGGTCTCTGGACAGTAAGCAGGGCCCAGGTCCCAGCGGACAGGGGGAGGACAGAGTAGAGGCAGCCGGGATATCTGTAGGTCGCTCTGCTGGGGCCTCGCAGGGGTGGGGGGATGGGGACAGGGTGCTTCCACCACCCAGCAGCTCAGGGGAGCAGGAAGGGCTATTGGGCACTGCTGGGGCATGCCTGGAGGGGTCCAGGAGGAGGGGGCAGGGTCCTCTGTCACCACAGCCTCTGTAGCTGTGAGCCAGAGAACAGTGACAGTGCCCAGGACTGTGCCCTGGGGTAGCAACTTTGCTTCTGGGCAGAGGTTGTGGCCAAGGCTGGGCTGGGACATGCGGGCTGTGGTGGCCTCAGGGGCCTAGATGCCCCTGACAGAGGGTAGCTAAAGAGTCCCAGCGGTGCCCACAGGCGCACTAGCATTGGGGTGCCATCCGTGACTGTGGCCCCGCGTGGGTGGAGGCAGCCCCAGTGAGCAGAGAAGGATCGGATGCTACCCTCCCGGAGTGAGCCGCCGCCTGTGTCGGGAAGGCCCCAGAGATAGGTCGTGCTCAGCCTGGAGAGTCCCACTGGCCACCGGAGAGGAAGGGTGACCCCACCTGAGGTCCTTACCTGGGGCTCGATCAGAGGAAGGACAGCGCGGCTGCACGTGGGCTGTAAGTCCCCTCCCCATGCCCTTTGTGCTGTCAGGGTTGTGAGTAGTGTGTGGGGGCAGAGATGGGAAGGGGCTGTCCTTGGAACTGGGGACACAGGAGCGTCCTATTCTCCCAGCAGCCCCAGCGCCTAGATTAGGGAGCTGTGGATTAGGGCGCGTGTCCAAAGGTCCCAGAGAAGTAAATCGTCACTTTTTAAAGCAAGAACTTTATTGTTACTAGATGCTCTACTGTGGACCAACTGTCCTCTAACAAAGCAGTGTCACGAAGAAGCGAGTAGCTTGCTGCATGTACATGACTGTGGTGGGGGCCGATACCAATGCTTTTTAATTTTTGTACCTGGGCCGAGGAGTGTGCCGGCATCCTGCTTGGACCACAGACTGTCAGAGGCCACCTCACATTAACTTCAATATATGTGCGTCTCTCCAGCAATTGAACTTATTTGAGGGACTGTCACTCATCTCATCTTCCAAGGGACCTTTGAGACCACAGGAGAGGGGCCACTGCCCACTTCCTGTGGGTGGAGACCCGAGTGCTGAGCTTCAGGCCAGGCACACAGCCGAGAGCAGGCCGCAGCCTCAGCCCTTCCAAAGGTAGGTAATGTTTCAAGCAATGGTTTATTATGATTTAGGAGGCAGAGAATTGCTTAGCATATGGTCAATAGAAGCTATTTGCTACTTTCATAAGCCATTTTTCATATCATTAATTTTTTGTATATGTTTCATTAATTTTCGGGGTAATCCATATTCTCCTTCCCTGTGAAATATATCACTGCAGACTTAGACGTCGTCTCCAGGTAAGCCGTCTATCGTTTTTGGTCTAGATGTCCAGGAATGGCAGGCACATTTACCTTATCCAAACTAAAACATGGAGACAAAACAATCCACTCATCCATCTGCCCATCCATCCATCCATCTGTCCATCCATCCATCCATCTATCCATCCATCCATCTGTCCATCCATCCATCAATCTATCCATTCATCCATCCATCCATCTGCCCATCCATCCATCCATCTGTCCATCCATCCATCCATCTGCCCATCCATCCATCCATCTGTCCATCCATCCATCCATCCATCCATCCATCCATCCATCCATCTGTCCATCCATCCATCCATACATCCATTCATTTGTCCATCCATCCATCTATCTGTCCATTTGTCCATCCATCCATCTGTCTGTCCATCCATCCATTCATCTGTTCATCCATCCGTCCATCTGTCCATCTGTCCATTTGTCCATCCATCTGTCCATCTGTCCGTTGGTCCATCCCTCCGTCTGTGCATTCATCCATTCATCTGTCCATCCATCCGTCCATCTGTCTGTCCATCCATCTATTCATCCATCCATCCGTGTTTATTCAATACCCGTGCACTGAAGTCTCACCGTGTGCCCAGCTGTGAGAGGCAGGAGGACAGAGATGAAAGGGGCTTGGTCCCACCCCCAGCCCGGTGAGCTCCTGGTAGGGAGAGAGAGACCAATCACAGTTCACCCCCAGAGCTGTGGTTCAGGTGGCTCCAAGGTGCCTGAAGGATAGAACCCTGAAGAAGCCAGAGCAGCTGGCTCAGCGGCCCGTTTGTCTCCTCGGCAGGGTGGATCTCCCGGGGCAGCGGAGACTTGGAAGCCTGGCCAGTCAGAGCTTATCCTGCTTTCAGGAGTAGGACACTAGGAGTCAGAGTGGAGTGACAGTGACCGAGGACGGAAGTGGTGGGAGCTGACACAGAGGGTGGAAGCAGGAGCCAGAGAGAAAGCAAAGGGCTGCCAGTAGGTGCAGGCTGCAGGGCCTGTGATGGCGTCAGGGATCCCCTCCCTGTGGCCAGCAGCCCCTCCCCGTCTGCCGTGTTTCTCTGGCCTCTCATTCTGTCCTTCCGAGGACCAGGAGCTTGTGCTCCATTGTCATGCTGTGCAGAGAGGAGCCTAAGCCACAAATCCAACCCTGTCACCCCCTGGATTTGGAGGCGTCAGTGGTCCCACGAGACTAAGGGTGAGGCTCAGGCTGTCTGGGTCACGGGCACTCTGTTCCCCCGAACCCCGCCCGACCCACCCCCTGGACCACCCCAACATGTTCCACATGCCCGTGTGTGCGTCAGTTCATTCAGCCCATATGCAGGTGGCAGCTGTGGTGCCAGGCAGTGTGGCAGGTATGGGGGACGCAGAGCTGGACCATGACCACAAACCAGCTGGCCTTCGTGTGGCTCACCCTCTGGTGGTCCTGGGGGCAGTCAGACACCAGAAGAATAAGTGGTGACACTGAATCTACAGAGAACAATCAGCTGTGCAGGACTGGAGTCTGCGGGCACGGCATTTGAAGAGGACACCAGGGACGACCCCATGGGGCCCACACAGGGCAGGGCTTGTCCCCGGGGAGGGTGTCTCTATTGTGTCCAGAGTATTTGAGAAACATCGAGGGACCAGTTTTCCTGAGCGTGGCTGAGACCAGCAGGAGACAGTGACTTGGCCAGGGCAGACAGCCAGCGAGAGAGCTCAGCTGTCCCCGGTGAGCCGGGCGTGCCAAGGAGCTCTGTGTGCAGGATGGGCCTCGCTGGGCCTGGAGTCTCAAAGACGCTTTGGCTTCAGTGCTGAGAATGGGCTGTTGGAGGAGGGTGGGGCTGAGTCAGTCAGGGAAGCCAGTCACCCAGAGCCGAGGCCACGGGCTCAGAGTCCTGACCTGTATTGGAGACAGAGGCCGCAGAGTACTCCTGAGAGCAAGTGGAGGATTTCAGTGTGAAGAACGGGAATGGCAGGGTGGCCATTTCCTGAAATGGGGCAGAGTGTGGGGACATGGAATCAGTGGGTGGAGATACAGAGTCAGGTCTGGGCTGCGCCCCTGACACGGACGGGATGGCCCCAGGATGCTAAGTGAGGAGTCGGGAGCATGCGTCTCAGGGCAGGAGAGGGACGACTGGACATTGCCAGCGCTCATGGCATTTGCAGCCCTGTGGCTGGTGAGGTGGTGGGGCGTGCACGCTCCTCCTGCCTGGCCGGGCTTTTCCTTCTGTCCACCCGGCTCAGTCTATGCTGCCCATCAGAACTCAGCAGGCCCCTAGGTCGCTTGACCCACGAGTGCTAACTGCGTGCAGGAAAAAGGCTCCAGAGCGGCGGACAGGCTGTGTGGAAGACAGACGTGTCTCTCAGGATTTCCCCCGAGGCCAGCCCCAGTTGCTGGCTTCGCCCACAATTGTTGCTTTGGTGGGAGAAGCTGTGACTCTCTGTGGTCTGCTGTGAGCCCTGAAGTTTGTGCGTCTCCATGACGGAGGGAAACAGATTGCTTTCAATTGTTTGTTTGACAAATATGACTAAGTATTCAATAAGTTATCTTTCAAATTATCCTGTCAAAATAATCATGACACAGGATAATGATAAAACAGTTTTTGGAAGGAAGGATGGATGTTTGCATGAAACAGCTGCAACTGGCCTCTGGGGTGTCGCTGACTGATGGGGGTGATTCCGGGGATGGGGAAAGTGGATTCTGTCATGGGTGTGAATGTGTGCATGTGTGCAGATGTGGAAGCATACAGATATACAGCTGTGCACACGTGCAGACGTGTACAGACATGGACTATCCCTCTACACCGACAGGCAGAGAGCAGGACCCACATTCGTGGGAGTGCAGGGGAACCAGCCACAGTCACACACAGACCCTGTGGGAGCAGCAAACCCTTCAGGACGCTTTGTCTGGAGGCAGCCGAGATAGAGAGTGGGTGTCCGTGCTAATTAGCCTGGTGGTAGTGGGATTACCTCAACCCAGAGCCAACCAATTAAGTTCACATCTACCAGCATTTTCAAAGCTGGGCCTGTTCACTTGACCCTGTGCTGGGTGCTGAGGGGTCAGAGTAGGCAGAAATAGAAACTGTTATAATGAGCACGAAATTTGAAGTCAGAGCTGTTTTCATCCCCCCTTGGTGTCATTCTGTGCCACCCAAAGGAGCTGAATTTTGCCTCCTGACCTTGAAATGGAGAAAATATCCCCAGCCTTGCATCAGGGTCCATAGGCAGCAAAGAGTGGGGGGCCTGCCGCTCGTCCTGGGGCTCAGCGTGGGAATCGGCATTGACCTTGCCGCACGGGGAGGTCTGCTCTGCAGGGTACTATGGGTTCCAAGTCCTCACCTTGGAAGATAAATCAGCCTATCAGAGTTAATGTTCAGAAAGAACAAGACAACACAGGAGTCTCCAAGCTGTAAGCTGGAAAGGAGACGTTCCTGGTTGGCCATTTTCCTTGCTCCGAACGGCCAGCCTTGCCCCTGTCCACCTGGTGCTCTCTCGGAATGCAGCGGAGAGCGGGGGGAGGACCGGCCTGGGGGATTGTGGATGGAGCAGCCCAGGAGAGATGTGTGACACCGAATTGTCCTGTTTCTGAACCTGTGGGGCTTTGTCACTGGCTGGGGCGTGGTCAGTGTGAGAAGCAGGACAGGCTCTGAGGGGTCAGACCACAGAAGAGCTTTCCCTTAGGGGGCTTCCTCCAGGAGACAAGGGCTCAGGGAGGCCGTGGAGACTGGGTGTGGCCCAGAGAGCAAGGAGAGAGGGCCACCGAGTCTGTATGGATGCTGAGTGAGTTGACCTTGGTTTTCCCAGTGTGGGATGTCACAAGCTCTGGAATGGGTGGGTGACAGATGCCTACATTTAGTGCTGTCATAGTCATCAGTATTTTGTTGTTGGTTTCTTGGGAGCCCTGCCCTGGCGTGGGCTCTGGGCATTCAACAAGAGAGGACACAACCCACCCTGGGCCCGGGCTGGCCCTTAGAAAGCCCACAGCCCCCAGGCAGGAAGGTCACGGGTGGTGAATGGAGGCTACCTCGGAGCTTCCTGAGCAGTACAAACATGCCCACGTTTGTGGAAGCCCCCGTCCTATTTCCTTCTGCCTACAAGATCATATCCCCTGAATGGCTCGCACTCGCCTTTTGTGCTTAAGCTGCCCTGAGCTGTCTCCGTGTCATTAGGTCCATCGGGTGGTGCATGGAGCTGGCTCTCCTGGCTGGTGAGAGCTGACTGTTGACATTTTTAAGAATTTTGTGATCTGATTGGGGCGGTGTTGGTAGCTTGAGGTCGTCACGGCAGAAGGATTGCATTCACATGACAAGAATCACCCACATGGCGAGTCATCTGCCCAGCATCTCGGGAGAGCCAGTTGGGACAATTCACGGCACATCCCTGGGGTGTGCCTGCCCTTTTTGACAGCTGTGGAGTATTTACTGTACTACAGAGCAGAGCTCATGGACTCGCTTCTCTCTCATTATTTTTAGCATCAGGGTCTTGATCTGTTGCCGGGGCTGAAGCACAGTGGCTGGATCACAGCTCATAGCAACCTCCAACTCCCAGGCTCAAGTGATCCTCCTGCCTCAGCCTCCCAAGCAGCTGGGACTCCAGGTTCCCACCCACCCCGCCCTCACGCCTCTCTTACTGGGCACTCCAACTGTTTCCAAGAGGATGGCTACTGAAGGACACGCAGGCACACGGGTCTGTGTGTGCTGGTGCACACGTGAGCTCTTTTCTGTGGAACAGACTCGGGGAGTCATTGTGGCCTGAGTACTAAAGGGTCCCTGCGAGGTGGCGGAAAGCACCCTCCGCCCAGGAGGTGCAGAGGCCTCGATAATGGCACAGAATGAAATTCTGGGGGAGCGGGGGAGGAGTCTGGAGATTCCTGGAAGGGTCAAACCAGCAAACCACCAGGGAGGGAGAATGTGGTCTTTAGAGGGGCCGGAGCTGCAAGGGCTGTGTATATAATGACAATTATTATTACTAAACCTCTCACTCACTGGTCACCTCCTATCCCAGGTACTGCTGTAAGCACACGTGTTAACTAACCCAGCCCTCAAGTGCCTGGGAGAGGACGCTGTCACTCATTGTCACTTCAGAGGTGAGGTCAGGAACCCACCCAGGCCATGTGGCTTGTGAGCGGTAGACCCCGGAGCCTGCTCTTACCTGTAACCTGCGGCATTTTAGGCAGGTGGCTCTGATTTGAGTGTGGAGTGTGGCCACATAGCTGATGGCCTCACGAGCCCAGGCAGAGACGGTGAGTCTGGGTCAGGACCCAGGGTCTGCAGCTGCAGTTCCCTCCCCCTGGAGAGTGCCCCTCATCAATAAAGTCCCATTATTTCTCCTTGGCCTCTGTCCTCTGCAAAGCCCTTCTCCAGCCCTCATCAGAGTGAGCCACACGTTCTGTTGTTTTTATTGGGCTCCACTTTGGGCTGTCATTGTCACAGCTGCTCCCCGTCACCCTGACCCTGTCCCCAGGCCCTAGAGCTCCTGCAGCTCGGGTAGGGTGTCATCCCCCTGGGCGCTCCTCGGTGCCGCCTGGGGACACGGTGGAGCTCAGCTGTGCTCTGCGGCCCTGACGTGCACAGGCCCGGCTGTGCCAGAAACCTGGTGAGCCGGGGCCAGCACGAATTACATTTTCCAGATTGTGGATATTCTTAATGCGGATTCTCACAAGCCATCAATAACGTCCACGGGATGGTGCCTTTCACCAAAAGCACATCATAAAAATAAATAATGTGACAGAAACCACATCCAGAAATTGCTTCGGTCCCCACCAAGTGCTGTCGGCTTCAGGCTGGACACACAACAGCTTTCTGACTCCACGCCGTCACCATCATCGGCAGCCGCCCTGCAGAAAACAGGAGGCCCCGGGGCGAGTGAGGCAGGAAGCTGGGCCAGAGGAGAACGTTCCGGAAAGCCCCAAGGAGGCTCAGAGCAGGCCTGGCCCAGGCTCAGCAGCACCAGCCGGGTCAGCGGCAGGAATCGGTGAGCTCGGCCTGGTCTGCCCCCTCCCCCCCTACCGAGGTCTCCTCCGAGGTGGGCGTTGGGGACGTTGTTGAGTCAGAATGGAGTCACTTGTGTTTAAAAAACCTGGCACTAAGGTCAAGCGGGCCACAGAGTGAGGGGGCTCTCACATGTGAATGCTCGTGAGAGACGCCATCTGTCAAGGCTGCAAAGTCGCAGCCTTGAACTGCAGCCGTTGAGACCTTATAGAAAACACCCGAAAAGGACGTCTGTCCGGAGCTGCCCGTCCCACCTGGGATGGATGTCACCCTCACTATTGCTTTGTAGCCAAAGGTAATTATCTCACAATGGTTCCGTAATCTTCATTTCTCCTTTGGAATCCTTTGTCTTCCCCCTTCCCCGGATACACACGTGGGATCCCGGGAACCTCTTCCCACCCTGGCACCGCCAGAGTGTGGCCAGTTGTGTCCTCATCACCCACCTCCCCGGGTCCACGAGTGTCCTGCCCGGGGCATCCTCCAGCATGACTTCCTCCCGCCGTCGGCTGTAGCCAGGAAAATAATTCCAAGAGAAGCATCTGCATCTTTGCCTCGCCCTGATCAGCCCCGACAGAGTCCCTAACTCTGGAATGGGTCGGACCCTGCTGGCACATGGCGCATTTTCTCACTTTCCTGCTTTGTCACTGTCGAGGCTCAGGTTGCCACCAGAAAGGATGGCGAGCAACAGAGCAGGGAGTCCCGCTGCCCGCTGACCTCAGTGGCCTCTGTGGGAGCCTTCTGCACCTGCTCTGCCTCCTCCTGCAGTCACCCCAGGCCTGAGCCTGGTCCCCACCATTGCCGCCACCCACTTGACACATCAGAAAAGGCCCAGTTGTCTGCGTCACCGGGAGCGCTAATTGGGCTGGGTCCACCTCTGTGATTTCTCAGTCCCCACCAGCAGAACGAAATTGGATGTGATGAAAAGTCCATTTCGCTTTCCACTTCCAGTTCATATCCCTAATTGCTTCATAAGAAAATAATTGTTTATAAGGACTGCTGTGTGTTCCTCTCCTTGTCCTGGTGTGGCCGCTCACCAGCTCTGCACATCAGCCTGCAGCTTCCCACGTGTTTGCGAACCCCAGTCATGTAAATGGTTTGATTAAATCTTTAATGAACTGAGAATTTATCCCTCTCACTTCCGAAGCTCTGACATTCTCAAGTGCTTCAGGACTGTAGTAAAGTTATCACACACACTACCCCCATCCCAGAACGGAACCCCAGAAGCAAGGTGGGGGACCACTCGCCCACCTGCCTACTGTGGAACATTTTCCTAAACCTGGCCCTCGATCTGTCCAGAGGGTGGCAGGGGATGCTGGGCCTCTCGTTCTGGAGCGAATCCATGCCCGAGGCCCTGCTGCTGTGCTTACCCCGTTAGTCTGTAGAGCTCCGTTCTTTCCACGGGGACTCTGGGCCTGGCACTCAGCACAGGGTGAGGTCAGTACAAACTGCCTTGTGGGACTTCTGTCTCATTTAGGGCTGTGATTCTGAGCTCCCCGACAGCTTCAAACACTTAACGATGGGGAGCTTGGGGGATATGAAGGATCTTGGTCTCAGCTTTGCAACGTGAGTTTTTAAAAACAAATTTTATACATTTGAGAATGGCTAGTCCATAATAATTTATCTTTCCACCATAGAACGGCAAAGAATGGCAGGCAAAACTTTTAATTAATTGTGGTCTATTTCTTCAATCAGGAAGGATGGAAATGCCTTTCTTCCGAGGGGCTGTGTGTGCTTTTCACTGTGGGTAGAACCACCCAGGCTGCCTGTTCTGGCTTCCCCGGCACCCCACAAGCAGCCCCAGCGCCCACCCCAGCCTGGGAGCCCTCGGGGACTCTCCACCTGCCCACTCTTCTCTGCCCATGGGGGCCACTTTGATGTCTTAAGTAAATGTAAAGTGGGTGAAATATTTTTATTTCCTGGCTCTCTTTTTCATTCGTATCTTTATTTCATTCCCAGAATGTGTTATGTTGTGTGTGTTCTCAGCTTATGTTTTTACATTTAGAATGGTCTCGCCTGTTTCCTGCAGGGATAAGACATTTTGGGCCAACTTCAATTTTCTTACTCTGAGTTTGGAAATGAAACTTTGGACTAAAAGCCGAGTTTGTCTGAGGATTGTCGGTGCCCTGGGCGGTTAGAAGAGGGGCTCTGAGTCCAGTATAGGAAAAGGCGGCACGTACACCCCTTTCCTTTGTAGTTTGAGTATGTTTAACATACTGGGCAATTTGGGGTGGAGGTAGTTGGGAAGGGAGTTGTATTGGGGGGGGTATGTGTGCACTGCGTGGTGTGTGCCTGAGCGTGTGTGCATACGTGTGGGGTGTGTGTGTGCACTGTGTGGTGTGTGCACATGTGTGCCCGAGTGCGTGTGTGTGCATATGTGTGGGATATGTGTGTGTGCGTGTGTGTTTGTTTTTCCTGGGAGGCATGTGGTGATGAGGCTGCCTGAGGTGGGGAGAAAGGGAAATAGCCCAGCAATCCCTGATGCTTAACAGCAGACCCCCCAGCGGCCCCCACCCCTCTGAGCCCGCTCGCATACTATTAGTTGAGAATGGTCCAGAGAAAACACTTGTCATCCCAAATAATTCTCATAGAGTGTTTGCACTGCCCACATGGGCAGTGCACTGAGCTCTGGATGCCCCCAGGAGAAGGAGTCCCCTGTCCTGCCGGCTCCTCCTCCTGCCCAGGACTCCTGAGGTGTGGGGTCAGGGGATGCCCATGTGCCCTTCTGGGACCCTGATGCAGCCCTTCTCACAACATACACAGCGGGTGCCCGGAGAGCACCTGCTGCTGACCTGCTGGCCCTGCCCTGCAGCTCCCGAGAGTTGTGGGGAGAGTGACCGCAGAGGGCTACACGTCCCTGGTTTCATTGGAACACCCAGTGGGGGTGCTGCTGCCAAGCACTAGGTAGGTATGGAGGTGTCCCTGCAGGTGGGGAGTCCCCCCACGCAGAGTAGATGGGCGGCTGCAAATGAGAAAGGTGAGGTCGGCCCAAATCTTCTGAAGTTTCTCTCCAGTCTGTAGGAGGCTGGTGGGTCGGGTGGGATGGGGTAGGACCACAGGAGAGGGGTGTGGACAGCCTGGAGGTGGAAGGGCCCCAGGGGGCCCAGGGACAACATTTACCTGGGGAAGACCGCTGATGACAATAAACCCCCTAAAGCAGCGGTTCTCAACCTATTTCGACCCCTTTGTAACAATGAAAATACATCCTGCGTATCAGATATTTACATTATGATTCATAACAGTAGCAAAATTACAGTTAGGAAGTAGCAATGACAATAATTTTATAGGCGGGGGTCACCACAACATGAGGAACTGTATTAAAGGGTCACGGCATTAGGAAGCATTAGGAAGGTTGAGAACCACTGCCCTAAAGGCATGACCAGGAAGGGTCCCTGAGATCCTTGATAAATGGTAGGCACTTTACCCTGGTCACAGGTCACCTGCCGCAGGTCAGCCAGGACTGCTGCTGTTCTAGTCTTTCCCAAATTTGGCACACCATTTCGGGGAAGAAGGGCTCTGGACAGCTCAGTTCATTAGAGGCTGTTCCAATGTGACACTCGTCACTCCCGCCATGCTGACTTGACGCCTGTCCCCTACAAAGCCTGCTGCGTGGGCCTGCACCCCGTCCTCCTTATCCTTCGGGGCTCGTGGCTAGCAGGCCCTTCCACTTTCCTGTGTCGGCATCTGTCTCTGCCATGACACCCCAGGCACGCACAGCCAGGTGGGCCCCTCTCAGCCCTGGGTGGGTGACCAGGAGGCCGTCATTGTCACATTTGTTAGACGATGTTGTTACCAGTTATTTTCAATTTTACAATTGTTTAAGTGTGCAGTTTTTTGCTGACACCTAGCAGTTCTCCAATTCTCTTGACAGCAGCTGGGTGTTTCTAATTCAATTTAATTCTGACACAAGCCCTCAGAGTCAGCACAGACCCCATTGCGACTGAGGCCTCAGCCCTCCCAGGCGGCCCCCACTCCACATACCAGCTACAGACAGGGTGCCTGGAACGCCGCACTTCTGCCGGGTAACTGCAAATGCCAGGGCTTCCACGCCCCCTGCTCAGGCTCTGCAATTTGCTAGAATGACTCACAAAACTCACAGAGTAGTGAGCCAGGTCACAGCTTTGCTTGCTATCGCCAGTTTATGGTATAGGAGCAGCCAGATGGAGGAGGCCTGGGGTGGGGCCAGCAAGCTCCCTGCCCCACCTCAGCACATCAGCCTCTCAGCTGTAGAATCTGTTTGTTGGAGAGTTTTTAAGTACAGATGCTCCTGCACTTACCATGGGTTCTGTCCTGGAAAACTCATCACAAGTTGAAAATACCCTAAATTGAAAATGTATTTCATGCTCCTATCCTGCTCAACAGCAGCGCTCAGCTCAGCTCTGAAACGTGCTCAGAACACTTACAGGCGCGCAGCTGGGCAAAACCACCTTACACAAACCTGTTTTGTCATAACGTGTTGAAGAGCTCATGTGATTTATTGCATACTGTTCTGAAAGTTCAAAGCAGAGTGGTTGGTGGTGGGGGTCCTGGGGGAGGGTCTGAGTATCAGTTTGCACTTTTGTAAGACTGAAACATCACAAGTGAAGCCATCGTAAGCTGGGGAGGATCCGTATGGGACACATTGCTATTAAGGACAGTTGTCACATTGCACAGAGAGATTTTAAATTTATTCCCCACACACATCGTTTAACTGAGAATCAGTACCTTTCATCCCCTTCTCCTTCCTGCCTCTACCCCAGCTCCTGGCATTCAACTCTCGGCTTTTACGAGCTCAGCTTCTCAGCTTCCGCGTGTGCGCGAGACCACCTGGTGACTGTGGTCCCGTGACTGGCTCATTTCACTTAATGTAATGTCCTCTGGGTTCGTCCAGTTGTCCCAAGTGACGGGATTTCTTTCTTTTATATGGTACCCCACTGTGTGTGTGTCACATTTTCTTTCCCTCGTCCCCATGGTGGACACTTAGGTTGATTCCACATCTTGGCAGTTGTAAATGGTGCTGCAGGGAACTCAGGGGTGCAAATGTCTCCCCATTATTCTGATTTCATGTCCTCCGGGAATATACCCAGGAGTGGGGTTGCTGGATTATATGACAATTCTATTCTAAAATTTGCCGAGGAAACGCCAACCATTTTCCGTAATGACTGGACTGATTTACCTTCTCACCGCGCTGTGCCAGGGCTCCGGCGGCTACACCCCCCAGGACTTTTTTTCATCTTTTTGATAATGGTCATTCTCGCAGGTTGGAGGTTCTATAACATACACAGATCAAATCATCATGCTGTACACCATTAATTTATACAATTTTTATCAATTAAAAATAATTGAGAAAAAGAGAGTTTTTATGGAGCTCAGCTCCAGCCTCCTCCCCTGGGAGAGAGAAGGGGTGGTGCTGAGACTGACCACCCTCTGACCGTGTGGCCTTTGTGGTGACCAACCCCATTCCAGGGCTGTCCAGGGCCCCACCCACGTGTCCTCATTAGCACCGACTCAGGTGTGGTTAAAAAAATGGTTTCATTGTGGATAACAAAAGATGCTCCTGCCACTCAGGAAATCCCCAGGGCTCCAGGCGCTCTGCCAGGAGCCAGGGACAAAGGCTAGATACGTATCTTTCCTCCACCACAGTAGTAATATATTTCCTAAGTGTCCCGTGAGCTGTGCGCTGTCTGTACAGAGAGGCACCTGCCTGGATGGAGTGGTTGTCTGCACAACGGGGAAGGCATCTCCCGGGACACATCTTCCCCTCTATCCTCCAGGATCAGACGTTTCCATTCCTGAGTCAACACCAGGCCTGAGATTCCCTTCTGTTCCTCAGGATCCTCATGCCAAATGGCCCCATTAGTCAAGGAGTTCCCAAAAAATCAATAGTGAAAATGCTTGGTGAGATCTTGGGGCTGTTGCCAGCTCTCTCCTCCCCTCCACAAGTGAAGAATGGTCATTGGGGAACATCGAACAGTAAATAAGTCACACTGATAGGGCACAAATCATCGGCCCAAGACATTTTTTTAAAAAATGTTTCTCAACCACCCCCCTGAGCTGGTGTCCCCAATTTTTTTGCTGGCTTGGCAAAATCGCTCTAATTGCAACGCTACAGGGGGTGCCGGGCCTTGCTCTTCTCCCCAGAATCTCAGGGTCTCTCTGATTAAATTATAATTAGGGATAGAAGTGGGGGAAGAGGCCTGCCCTGCTCTGAGCCCTGCTGTGGAGTGAGACGTGTCCAGTTTTTTTTTCTCATTTTGCATGTGGGAAGGTAGGTGCTCCAGGCAGGTTGAGAAGTCTGAGCAGAAAGGAGCCAGGACACACCTGCCTCGAGCTCCACATTCTTTCTTTCCTTTCTCATGGACAGACCGCACACATGATTTTGGGGGTTCCTGATACAGGGGCTCAGTCACCACTCCCACAGTGAGGCAGGCAGGTGGGCAGCTGAGCAGCTGATACCCGGACAGTTCCCCCCGTCACTCTGGCCTCTCGCTGGCTGTCCTACAGCCCAATTCTTCTATCCCTGGGGAGACTGAAGCTTTGCCCAACCTGTGAGAGTTGTAGTTTAGACCTGGAAGACTCCTGACAGCCCCTCTGGCTCTGGTGTGCCATGACATGTACCCACGAGGTTGTTGCACCTGTGGGCCACCAGCTGAAATTATAAACACTGCGGAGAACACTCTGGCTTTAAACCTGTCATTACACCCCCGATCTCTGTAAGGATCTAGAATGGTCCAGAGGAAATAGTCACCACGCTGGCCGTCAGCAGGTGAACCCATAGCTCCTCTGGTATGCTGACCTCATGTATGGGGTGCTGGACCCTGTGTCTCACAGTTGACCCCTACACCTGGCCCTCCACGCCACTCACAGAAAGACCCCACCCCAGTGACAGGGTGGGACAGAGCCCGGGCCAACATCATCCTGGGCTGTCCACTCAGGACTCCTTGTTAAGGCCAAAGAAAATAATGCCCATGGGAACGTTTTGTCCCAGGAGATCCCTCTATGAACTTAAAGGATTATTGTTCAAATGTTTCCAAAATAATGAAGGGACTCAAAGGGAACCTACCCTTCCTTTTGCTCAAAACAGCTGGTGAAACTCAGGAAATTCAATTCCACTCTGTTCACATATCGAGGGCAGATGAAAACCTAATTTATTTTACTGTTTCATATGGTTTCTGCAAAGTTCTTGTTGGTACCAGGGGAAGAAATATAATAAAAGCAGCTTATATTTGCAAAGGGTTTTACAGTTAACAAAAGACTTTTGCCACCTGCTGAGTGGTGAATTCTACCATAAGCCTTAGAGGGTGTGTCCTGCAGAGGAGGGCAGGTGGGGAGAGAAGGGTCTAGTCCACACACATCTAGGCTGCTCCTGTGACTGGTGGAAGATTCTCCTCTCTCCTTGGTCCCAGACCCATGGAAAGCCAAGTTGACGAGGATTTTCTGATCTGAGAGACCAAGCTAGACTCCTCTTTATCAACTAAGATGAACCCTAAGGTTAAGGAAGGAGAAGTTACCTGTAGATGGAGGTTTCAGTGTCCAGAAGGCGTGGCAAAGTTCTCAATTCCTTCCTCTATAAGAAAACCACACTCGTCCTAAACTCCCTAACAATGGGAGCTGTCAGAGAAATTATCAGATGACCCCTAACTGCCAATTACAACCCAGACCACTATGAATCCAGATGGACAGAGGACCAGCCTTTCAAACATTCTTTCCTGATAAGCAACTGCAGACTTGAAGCCAGTCCCAGCTCCTCCAGGCTGTACACAGACAGGCTTTGTATTCTGTGGCTCACCTTTTGGCATAAAGAGCCAAATTTCACCTCATTTTAATGACAAACACCCACCCCAAAGTGAACATGGGGTGTACATTACCTATGTGTTTACTCAATGCTCATGTGCTTTGCTTTCCCACAAATATGTACAGCTTTCCCCCGAAACCTGCTGACTATGTGAGACTCTATCACGTAATCTGGACCCTGTGAGGCATGAAACCCAACCTGCCCTTTACTCTGAGTCTTTGAAGACTGCCTTTCCTGGTTTGCAAACTGATATTGCCAGCACAGGTCTCCTTTCTCCTGGTTAGCCCCCTTGGTGGTCTCCTGCATGACACTGTAAACGCCCACAGTAAAATATGGTGAGATCAGAGAACAAGTTCAATGTCATGGTCTGGTCAAAGCTCCAAGGTCATGAGAATGATGTTCACTGGGCAGGGCCTTCCTGTAGTCATCCTTCCCAGCTCACTGCTCCTCCTCAGCCTCTGTTGCTAGTCCCCACTCACCTGTCCAAGCCCTGGACACGAATGTCTGGGTCATTTTATGGACATCGTCCTTGCCTCCAACACCTGGGTGGTCTCATGAGACTCCACACACCCAGTTACTCCTGGGGATTCCTCCAGCCTTCACCTCTGCCCTGGCCTGGCAGTTTTCACACCACTAGGCACGTGTGCAGATGGGCAGGGCAAGCCCAGGGGGAGGCAGAGAGTACCCAGGGAATGGCCCAGGAGCTTCCTGTAAGTCTAGCACCCCCCTAATGGCAGGGTCAAGGCGATGTTCCCTTCCATGGCTTCCTCTGTAATGAGGCCTTGGGGACGTTGGCTCTGGGGGGGAAGATGACCATGGTGGCCCAGGCTGTGTGGACCACCTGGGATGGGGTGTCAGCCTCATTGTATGGGGTGTTAAAATACTAAGCGTCCATTTCTGCTCTGGGATCTGCCCTCCAGGGACAGAGGTGGGCAGCTTTTGAGACACAGCTCCATGTGGGGGTGGAGGTGGCTGTGTCCTTCTGCGCCTTCCTCATGTCTGAATTACCAGCATGGCTGCGGCCCCATCCTCATGCTGTCATTCAGATCCTGCCCTAACCCACCAGCCCAGCCACCTCCGCCTATCCCCCAGCATCCCCAGGTTCCTATAGGCCACCCCAAACTCAGCTCTTTAGGAGAATCTATGTGATTGATTGGATCACCTGGTGAATGCATATCATGCTATGTTGCCGCAGCATCTGCTTTGAATATATGTTGACTTTCTCATACCAGACTCAGGGCACAGTCACCTCAACATGGCTGCCATCGTCCACCTCCTCTCAGCGCCTCAGTGTGGTTGATCCAGGTGTCTGCCCTTCCTCGAGAGCCTATGGGAAGGACCCAGAGTGGGGGGTGCAAGGGCCTCTTGCGGACCCTCCCTGTGGCATAGCTGGACACAGCCCACTTGATGTGCTCCACTGCATAGCTGCACCCCATACGGACTCACAGACATGTGTGGTGACCCCCTTTCAGTCCCAGCACGACACCAGGGAACTCGTGCCTGCTGGCTTCAAACCTTCCAATTACAATTCCCTGGATGGGGGGGAAACTGCCTGTGTTAAATCTCAGATCTCAATAAAGGTTTCATACTCCACATTGGTCCCCACCCCAGTGAGTGCTCTTCTGTCTCTTAGGTAGGCCCCTCCTCTCTGGGTCCTTCCCATAGGCCCTCCAGGGTGCCCTTCCTCTCTGGGTCCTTCCCATAGGCCCTCCAGGGTGCCCCTCCTCTCTGGGTCCTTCCCATAGGCCCTCCAGGATGCCCCTCCTCTCTGGGTCCTTCCCATAGGCCCTCCAGGATGCCCCTCCTCTCTGGGTCCTTCCCATAGGCCCTCCAGGATGCCCCTCCTCTCTGGGTCCTTCTCATAGGCCCTGGAGGACACCCCTTTCTCTGGGGCTGTGAGTAATAAACTCTCTCTGTTACTCAGAGTGTTCTGTTGTGCTGCCTCCTCCATCCTCTCCTGAATCACGCATGGGGGGCGAGTGTCTAACTCACTCTGGGTCAGGTCAGGGCTGCCCTAGAGTGTGGCTGTCTTGGTGGGAATAAACTGGACACAGGTCAGACAAGAGGCACAAGGGCATCTGCCCTATAAACAAGCTCCCTGTGAGAGGGACATCTGGTCACTTAGGCATTAGGCCACCCATCAGGATAAGGAGTAATCCCTGAAAGTCACACTGTGGACGCCCACGGCCACGTCCTCTAGAGCCCTTTCAGGGCTGGGCCAGAGTTTGTAGCTGTTGTCCAGAGAGAAAGAGGCCTCATGACCAGGTCAGAGAAAAACATGACATCCGTGTAAAGCCGCTAGTGCTCTGCTGTCCTGCTCACCTGGCCCTCTCCAGCCAGGAGGCCCCAGCAGGCTACAGGCACTTGGCATCACGACCCTTCGAGAGCTGGGTGGGGGCTCCAGGAGGCCCTGTCCAGCACACAGGGTACAGGCCAACCTGCTGAGTGAGTTTATCAGTCAACATTCCTCCCTGCGTCCCGTGTGTCCTGGCTGTTTCCTCTGCAGGTTCAGGCGAGGAGCCCGGCTTTCCCTTTAGGAAACCTTCAGCCTGGTGCATTTGATAAATAGTCAGGTGAACACAGGGTCCAGGTGGATTTTTCTTCCCCAGAACTCCTGAGAAAGGGTGGTAATGCACAGAGCCTTCCATTTGCCTACAACACACTCGTGGCCAGTGGCCACTGGGGGTCTTGCACCAGCCGTCCCTGCAAGCTGAGAGACTGTGGGTGTGTGACAATGAAGAGAGGTGAACACCTCTGTGTCCTGTGAGTGCTGTTTGGGTCACCCCACTTGCCTTACCTAACGTGGAGAACAGGCACTGGAGGCACCTAGCTAATTTTCACATCATGGTAACCAATTAGACTAATTAGTGTTGAACAGAAATCATCCTTTGATGGATCCCCTCGTTGAAATTAAAATTCCAGATTAATCCACAGGAAAGTGCACACGAGTAATCAGATTTCTGGTGGAAATGGAGGCTGCACTTGAGTGATGTGGAGGCCGGCCTATTAGGAGCCATCAGGCCCTGATTCATATCCGAATTAAAGTGACGCAATTAGGAAACTCACACCTAATTGCCCATCAGAACTAACGTGCTGGCTTGTGACACTGAACCCACACAGGTGATAAGGTGCCCGGAGAGACAGATGCTCAGGTGAGCCCTGGGGACGAGGAGGCCTGGGAAGCACTGAGCAGGCATCTCCTAAGAAGGAGCACTTCAGAAACAGACCACAGCCGGGCCTTCCACATTCCCTTTCTTCCTTCACTCAATGAACAGCTGTGGCCGGGCCGCTTGCTGTGGGCAAGGTGTGTCGTGTAAGGTGTAAGGAAAGAAAAGCAATTTACCCCTTACCCTCTGAGTAGGAGAAAAGCAAACAGGCATCGTTAACTTGCGTGTCTCAGGACACACGGGGTACCAGGGAACGGGTCTGAAGCGGGGGCCTGGCGCTCCGCTTGTAAAGGTCTTCACCAAAGAGCAGTCATTTTGGGATGTGATGGGACAAAGGGAAATGGCTCAGTGTGTCTGGGGTCAGCAAATTGGGGGAAGATAAAGGCTAGTTTGTGAAACGCGTGGAGTCCTCTGCTGCCCAGGCGGATAAGGACCTACTGTCATCTCAGGTGATCAACTTGTCCTTCCTGGCAGAGAGGTCAGGAGGGACAAATTGGTAACCTGTGTCCTGCCTTCAGGAGAATGAGGGAGGCTGAGAGCTCTCCTTGTGGCTGCTTCTCCTCCATCGCTTCAGCTCAAATAACCCTTGAGGCAAAGCTGCATATTTTAGGGTGGGATTTTCTGCTACTCTTCATAGGGCAACAGAGACCACTGCTGCCTCTGGACCCCTGGTGGAGAGGGACCCCATGCAGTGGCCACTGTCCCTGAAGCTTTGACAGAGAGGGACCCCATGGAATGACCACTGTCCCTGGAGCTTGTGTAGAGAGGAACACTGTGCAGTGGCCACTGTCCCTGGAGTTTGGACAGAGAGGGACCCCGTGGAATGACCACTGTCCCTGGAGTTTGGACAGAGAGGGACCCCATGGAGTGGCCACTGTCCCTGGAGCTTGGACAGAGAGGGACTCCGTGCAGTGGCCGCTGTCCCTGGAGCTTGGACAGAGAGGGACCCCGTGGAGTGACCATTGTCCCTGGAGCTTGGACAGAGAGGGACCCCATGGAGTGACCACTGTCCCTGGAATTTGGACAGAGAGGGACCCCGTGGAGTGATCACTGTCCCTGGAGCTTGGACAGAGAGCGACCCTGTGGAGTGGCCGCTGCCCCTGGGCCCCTGGTAGAGAGGGACCCCGTGCAGGGCCTGAACTCCTTAGGTGTGTGCGCCCACCCCCACGTCCCTGGACTGTTTTCATATGGACAAGCCTGGAGCAAGTGGGGGCCTCTTCTGACCTCCAGAAGAGAACTGCCCTTTTCCACCATGTGTCCCTGATCTGCTCTGTGCCCTCAGATGCTTCTGGTGCTACATCCCCTGCACCAGCCTCAGTGGGGACCTGGATCTCTTCAGAGCAGGACCTGCCCTCTTTGGTTTTGATGGCGAGGGGCTTTCTACTCCTGAATTCCAAGCAGTACCCTTCTGATCTCTGCCCTCAAGCTGAGTTTTTAGTAGGTAGAGCCCCTGGGGGCTCCCCCTGGGGATGGAGCTGCAGGCTGTGGTCAGGTGCCTGTCTAGAAGACAGGTGAGGGGAGCCTCAGCAGGCCAGTGCTCCAGGGAGCTCAGTTGTACATCCCAGGGAGGCGTTCCTAACCCCAGGACAACATAAGCTGGCTGGGTTCAGAGACAGCCTCAGAGGCTCCTGGAGCTTGGACAGAGCCCATGGCATAGGCTCAGCCGGCTTTAGCTGGATGGATGCTTCCTACAGCCAAGGACGCAGAGGCCTTAACTAAGTGGAGCTGTGGCCTTGGAGCGTGAGTCCCTGAAGGCTCCATTTCCTCACCTGTAAATTTGGAATCATAAACCCACCTATTACAGGGTTAACTGTGCCCTCCAAAATTTACGTGCTGAAGACTCAACCCCCAGGACCTCAGAACATGACTGTTTGGAGGCAGGATCTTTACAGAGGTGATCAAGGTTAAGACAGATCCTCACAGTGGCCCTAACCCCACAGGCCTGGTGCCCTGCAGGGAGAGACGAGGACACACACAGGACACAGGGAGAAACGGCTTCTCTACCTGCCAAGGTGAAGGGGAGCTTCCTAAACCGGCCTTGATCTCAGGCTGCTGGCCCAGAATTGTGAGACATGATAAATCCCTATTGTTGAAACTGCCCAGGCTGTGGCACTTGATGAAGGCGTCTGACACCTCTGCAGGCTGTGGTGAGAGTGGGGATGCCACATTGTGAAATGCTTAGTGAGAGATGCACTTTGGGGGGCAGTGGAGAGCTGGTGTCCTGAGCCAGAAGAACTAGCACCTCAATCCCCAGTGCCGGGGCTGTCCTGTTGGAGGCAGCTCAGAGCGCCCTGCGGACAGAGCCCTGTGCTCACCTCCGCATTGGTACAGGGCTCCCACCCTCCGACCAGTATAATCCCAAGAGCTGTGATTGCTGATTCCTGATCAGCCTTCCCACCACCTGCAGTTGATCTCCCGAAGAGCTGTGGGGCCCCTGGCAGAGGAGGTGGTCAGCTGCTCTGCTTAGCTGCTCATTGAAGTAATTGGAGATCAATAATAATGATGCTGGTGACAGGCTCAGTGCTGTTATCTGCCATTTTTGCACCAGGCCCTGGCCTGGCATTTTACATCCTTTCTTCCAGTGACCTGGAAGAGATGCTAATATCTCCATTTTAAGGGTGAGGGGACAAGTATCCTTCAAGGTGAAATGATCTGCCCAAGGTCAGAATGAAGTACTTGCCCAAGGTCAAGGTGAAGTGCCTTCCCGACGTCCAGGTGAACGACCCACCCAACGTCACACAGCTGGGCGGATCTTGTGCAGATCCCGGAGTAGCACCAAGGCTCAGGCTCTCGCCATGTGCGTCACCAAGGCTGCCTTCCACCCTCCTATCTGGAGTGCTGTCCTGCTGCCTCGAGCTGCCGAGCGGCAGCGTCCAGACAGTTCAAGCCATCTGCTCCGTAAATCTGTCGCTTTCATCTTCGATTAATTCTCTGCATTCATTTCCTGTTCACTTGATAGGAGCAGCAGGGAGGGCTCATCTGTCATCCCCACCGCCAGCCCCCTGCTTCAGACCCTCTGGGGACAGTTATCTAAACATGCCAGGCCAGAGCCCCCTCTGCGAACCAGGCCTTGTTGGTTGTAAGTGACAGAAAGCTCAGCGTCATCTTTCAGTGACTGGATCTGGGGCCTCTGGGTCAGGCAGGTGTAGGCCTACTGGTGGGCTCTTCCCTCTGTCCCTCTGTAGCTCTGACCTTGTGACTTCTATCCTGTAACCAGGCAGACATATCCCAGTACGTCCTAATCTCAATCCCTCAGGCTGTTCCTGAATTCCCTCCGCCCCAGATGCCTCCTCATTTGGGGAGCCTGGCAAATCTGATCGCTGCCTAGGCCACTGGTTGTCAGCTGGAGGTAGTTTTGCCCCCGGGGTGCGTTGGCAATGTTGGAAGACATTTCTGATGGCCAGGACCAGAAGAGACACCTCTAGAGGGTGCAGACACAGGATGTGGTTCAGAATCTACAATTCCCGGACAGCAGCCTCAGCAATACCTCCAGCCCCACATGTCCAGGGCGCTGCAGGGCAGAGGCCTGACGCACTCCAGTCAGGAGGGGTTGTTGCTAGGTGCTAGACAATGCATTCTCTTGGCTGGACTTCTGTGCATTTCTAATTTTTACGCTTAAAATGTATTGTCTTTATGAAGAAAAACATTTCTTAAAAATTAGGGGAAGACAAGACACCGAAGTTGTTAGTTCTTGGACTGAAGTGCATTTGGGCTAGACATTAAGATGGCACCTCCCTCCCTGGTAGTCATGCCTGGAGACCCCGGGCGCAGATGGGTGGCCTGGTCCCAGGCCTGACACTAACCCAGCCACCTCCCTTCCTGCGGGTCGTCCCGCAGCCCTGGCAGCCTGTGGTGTGACATCTACAGCAGAGTCTGGGCCGTCCTGCACTGCCTGGATGTGGGGCTGGCTGCAGCCGGCTGGGCCCAGAGAGATGTGGCTCATTCCCCGGATCCCACATCTGCCAGACAACTGGCAGGTGTGGGGAAGAGCATGGAGGCCCTCCTTGGGAGCACCCAGGACCCACTCACACTTCTACACGAAACGGGGAGCTCCCAGGGACCCCAGGAAACAGGACATCAGGTGGGAAATGCTTTTACCCCTAACAAGGTCACAAAAATAATTCTTAGGGCTCTTGAAGGCAAAGTTTAACTTTGCTGGAAACCCCACTGGGAATGGGTGTCAGGACAGAAGCTGGTGTGGGATACTTCTATTATAGCAGACCGTGCGCTAACCGATTGTGTGACTGGAAGACTTGGTGTGGGATACTTCCCCCCATAGGGCCCGGCCGTCCCTCCTTCCCGCCTTTCTGACGAGGCTCGTGTCAGAGGCTTTCTTGGATTTACTCCCCGCCTGCCCCATGGTTATTTTATGACTGGCTGACTGGTATTAGTATAAAACACTTCAAAACCCACAGTGGCAGTTGCCCCGGGTGTAAAATGCCTCAGAAACGCCTCTCCTTTAACAAGGTAGTTTCACTTACTGCCACTGAACAGGGCACATTCTGGAAGTGGCATTTGGGACAGAAAGGGCCATTTACCTTCCAGGCAGGTAAGGACAGGCACGCTGACCGTGTGCTGCTCTGCACCTTGACAGCCTTGTCCACTTGCTCTCCTCCTCCTCCCCCCCCGGCAGTGGCCCTTCTCGGCAGGAGCATCCGACTAGCTCGGCTTCTGCTCTGTGATCACGGCTGTCATCTACTCTGTCACCCCACAGGCTGGACTGGCCACTCTCTCATCAGAGGACCCGAGACCCCTCCTCATCCTCCGTGCATTCGACCACCCCATGCAGATGCACCTGTTACCCTGCAGCGCACCAGGTACCCCCCTGAGTGCTCAGAGGTGCAGCGGCGGCAGACGGCCCAGGGAAGTGCCACCAAGTCAGAAGCTGGGGACTTCCTCACCTGGAAACACGTTAATTTCACACCCTTTACTCATATATGCTTCACCCGTCTTCTTTTTTTAAAGACTTTATTTATTTATTTATTTATTTACTTTTGCAGTTTTTGACTGGGGCTGGGTTTGAACCTGCCGCCTCCCGTATATGGGGCCGGTGCGCCCTTCTCCTTTGAGCCACAGGCACCACCCAAGACTTTATTTTTTAAAGAGAGGTTTTGGGTTCACGGCAAAATCAAGATGAAGGAGCAGAGATTTCCCATTTCTTCTCCGCCCCCACCACACCCCCTCCATGGAGGCCCATTTGCTGTAATTGCTGAAGCTGCATCTGCACGCCACTGTCACCCGAGTCTGAGGGTCACCCCAGCCTTCGCTTGTGGTGGTGTGGGCTTTGCGGGTTTGACAGGTGCGATGCGTGCGTCCACCATCACGGCGTGCCGTCACCAGCCTGAATGTCTCCACTTCCTCTCACTCATCCCTCCCTTTCCGCCCCGACTCCCACAGCCACCAATGCCTTTTCCACAATGTCACAGTGGTAGGGTCACACAGCATGTGGCCTTTTCAGATCCTCGTCTTCTACGCAGTCACATGCATTTAAGGTCCCTCCACGTTTTCTGTGACGAAATAGTTCATTTCTGTTTAGAGATAAATAATATCCCATTGACAGGACCTACCACAGTTCGCTGATCCAGGCACCCACTGAAGGATGCCTTGCCCACCTCCAAACGTCTGCATAGACATAGCTTTCAACAACTTGGGCAAAATGCCCAGGAGTGTGACTGTGGGTCACGTGCTAAGACTATGCTGAATGGCCCAGCCGCCATCCAAGGTGGCTGTACCCCTTCTGGTCCCAGCAGCAGTGGAGGAGAGGCCCCGCTGCTCCGAGTCCTCTCCGGCTTCGCTGTGGTCACTCTGGATTTTGGCCATTCTAATAAGTGTTGCCTTTGAGTCAGGTGACAGTAATCTGCCACTGTCTGATTTCTAACTCAGAAGATGGGGAGGTTTGTTAAACTCGTCACAGCAAAACTGTACCGCAGCCCGGGCAATTGTGTAGGGATGGGTGGGCGCCCCGGGAGGGGTCTCCCGTGGCCTGCTGAGTCTTGGGGGATCAGTGGTATCAGCCTCTGCTCCGGTTTCTGTTTGGTTGCCCAGATCCCTGCTCTAGCTGTGCTGGGATTTCCGTGTTTAGGGCCAGTGTTAAGTTGGTAGTTCTGCTCTGTCTTCATGTTGGCTTTGCACCCATCCCCGACGGTTACCCCGTGTTCCGGGCTGGACACAGCCCTGGCTGTCTGTTTCCAAGCTCTCTGGTTCCCTCTCTTCACCTTCTTCACATTCACAAATGCCTCTTTTATTTCCAGGTCTGACGAGCTCAGGTCAGTCTCGCTTTTGATGATCATGACAGTTATCAGCTGCAGAGAAGGAGGCTCCTTCTGACCTGCCCTGGGGCCGGGGCCGGGGAAGGAAGCAGAGGCTTCCGGAGCACAGCAGGGTTCTGGGCAGGTGGGTTTTTCAGCATTTCCAGTCTCTCTTTAATAGAGTCTATGCTTTTCATATCTCAACTTATGACTGTCAATTTTAAGTCAGAATTTTTCCCCTTGAGAACCTGAAGAACGTATGTTTTCCTTAGATTGAAACTAGAGGTAGTACATTTTTGTGTTTTAACATTAACTGGAGATTTTTTCTTAAAATGACAGTACCAACAAGGGAATCTCTCAGCAGGAATGAGGACAGAAGGCCAGGGCTGCTCCATGAGAGGGGGGTCCCTGGTCACAACAGTGACCCCTCAGGCCCCGAAGCCTCTGCTCAGCTCTGGCTCCTACCTGCTTCCTTCCAGGCCCCTGGACCAGCCTTGGCACTGCCCTCCAGACGCTTCTCAGCTCCACACGAGGCCCTGGTTCTGTGCTCTCACCAGGCGTCCCCACCGCCCACATCCTCTGCACCTCCAGGCCCCTGAAGACCCCAAACCACATCTTCACACCTAGCTTCTGCTCTGGGCCCAGCAGCTGGCTCTGCCCTCTACATTTCTGTTTTAATTAATGGGATTACCCTTCCCGAGGCTGCCCAGGGCAGAGTGCTCTGAAGCCATCTTGGTGCCTCTATTAACCTCACACCATCAGTGGCAGCGTCCACGTTGCTGATTTTGCCTTCAATTATCTCTTGGAATCTCTCCATCTCCTGCCTCAGTTGAGGGTTTCCTGGTCATTAATCGGGGCCATTGCCGTGTCTTCCTGACTGTCCCCTCTCCCTGGAGTAGCTCACTCTGCTCGTCCACTGTGCTGGCCCTGGGCACCCCTGACCCAGATGGGAAAACCCTCTGCAGGCTCCCCTTGGGGTGAATGGGAGGGACTCAAACCCAATTTTCCAGCCTCCCCTGCCTTGCTTCTGAAAGTGCCCTTGGCTCTCCTGGGAGCACTCACCATCCTCCCTCCTCCCACAATTCTCACCAAAAGCAAAAACAAAAATTCACACCCCAAACCACAAAATCAAACCCTCCTCCTGGCCCTGTGCCTCTGTGGCTCTGCCCTCGGGCTCTCTAATGGGAATATGTACTTAAGCACAGTTCAAGGTCACCGGCTCCCTTGGTGGCAGGGTAGAGGAGAGATGCCAGACCTGGTTAATCAGCAGACAACTCACAAAGCCCCGTGATCTTCGGCAGAGAAGTTCCCATCTGAACCACCTCCGGTTCTTCTGGGACTTTGTATTAATAGCCACAAGGTTCAAAGGCATTTCCTGGCTTTACTTTTCCTCCCTTAACTCAACTCTGTACTTTTGTCTATGAAACAAAACCAAACCTGGTTGGACATCGGTATTTGTAATTCTAAAACCCTGGAGTAAAGGAGTTGTTTGAGACAAGTTAAGGACTTTGCTCATTGTCAAGGAACCATTTATACATTGAAAAAAAAGACCTGTCTGGGGACATTTGATCACACCAATCAATACAAAGGCCTAGGAGGGAATGCAGAATTTATTATTTTAGGGAGCTTCTCATTAAAAAGTTTTTAAAAGCTGTAGAATTTGTCATTTGAAAATAGATCTTTAAGACTATATAATTGATCCTAACAAGGAGAAAATGTTTATATTTACACACATATGTACACAGATACATGCACACATGGCTATATCATACAGACAATGTAAAGTATCTATAAAATGTAAATTTTAATATATAAAATATGCATGTATTTTTTTCTACCAATGGACTATATTGGGTTCTAACTGAATAAGCCCCACTAGCTGTGGGGAAGTGGTGACTTACCTGCTAATGCCCACCCCCCTGTTCTTTTTTACTATCAGAATTTAGGAGGGGGCAGCGGAGAGCCAGGGGAATGGTGATATTTCTCGACCTCCTTTGCAGGGGGGTGACCTTCTGATACATCTGGTCAATGAGAAGTAAACAGTCATCACTGAGGGAACAGGGAAGGCTCTTTGCCCTGTTGCTTTTCTCTTCTGTTCCTGTTGGAGTGTGGATGGGATGGCTGGAGCAACTGTCACCACCTTGAGACTCAGAGGGAGAAGTGCAGACATCTCCGAGATGATGGTCAGTGCCAGACCCTACCAGTTGTGGACATCTCACTAGGTGAGAATAAGCCAGCTTTGGTTATGTCACTGCCTGATTCTGCCCCTGTTGTTGCTGCTTACAACAGAACAAGACCCCCCACCACGTGTCTCAGTCATCTTGGGCTGCTATAGCAAACTACCAGAGCACAGGCAGCCTGACAACATTTAGTTTTTCATAGTCCTGGAGGTTGGAAGTCCAAGATCGAGGCTTGACAGGGTTTGGTTTCTGGTAAGGCCCGTCTTCCCTCCTTGTTTGAGGCATTTGCTCACAGGTTTACTCACGCCCACTGTCTCCCCCGCAGGCTGACCCAGACGCAGGCCTGGGAGTCCTGATGAACAGGGTAGGGAAGCTGTCTTCAGGCCCCTCACTAGCAGGCTGAGGGTGGGTTTCCTCAAGGTCTGGACTGCGCAGAGACGTGCCAGGCAGCAGGTGAGGCAGGATCTGGGCCTCAGGCAGGATTTCCCAGGGCTTCCCAGAGAGGTGTCTGTAAACAAACCCTTCTGCCTCCAAGACATCACCTTCCTCATCCCTGCAACCTCATACGGCAGAAAGGACTTCGCAGGTGTGACCAAGTGAAGTGACTTCCGACGACGAGTAGCTGATCCTGCATTGTTGGGGGGGCGCTGAATGTGACCCAGGTGTCCTTATAAGAAGGCAGCAGATAGATTGGACACAGATTGGGAGGCGGGGTAACATGGGGAAACAGGCAGGGATGTGACCACAAGCCCAGGAGCACCAGTGCCTGGAGAAGTGGGACGGACCCTGTCCTGAGCCTCCTGAGGCAGGGAGCACAGCTCTGCCCACACCTTGGTCTCAGACTTCTGGTCTCCAGACTGTGAGAGGATGAATTTCTGCTGTTTTCAACTCCCCAGTTTGGGGTCAATTGTTAAAGCAGCCCTGGGAACTAGTTGGGTGAGTGAAGACTGGTACTCAGCGCCCTCCGTGGACCCCTGCTGTACCCCCAGGTGTGGTGCTCAGCTTTGGGGGTGTGGGATGTGAGACCCAGCCAGGCAGGGCTGCCCGGTCCCCCTGCAGGCAGGGTGCCCAGCCTTGTGCCTTTGGTGTCCACCACAGCATGACACAGGCTGGGACACAGGTGGCTGGGATTCTAGATCAGGCTGTGCCTGCAGGGAGGTCCCCTGACCGTGGTCCCAGCTGCCCCCCTCCCCTCTCCAACCCCTTCCCTTTTTCCCTCTCACAGCACTTGTGACTGTTTGGGGTGCTGCTTCCCACAGGGCAGGGCCACAGCTGCCACGTGGCCTCTTTCACACAAGTGCCTATGGTCCCTTGAGATGACAGCAAGACTCCTTAGCCAGAGGACTTGTGGACATGCCAGCAGAGGCTTCCTTTCTAGGGCTATGGGTTCACAGGAGAATCTGGTGAAGGCCATGAGTGTCCTTCCCAGAGATGAGCTCGTGGACACATGTCTGCACATGAGTCCCCAAGGGCCAGTGTGACTGGGTCCAGACAACCCACGGGTGGGGGTGATCAGGTGTGATAAACCAATAGACACCAAAAAGACCCCAGTCTGTCTCAGCCTGAGTCCCCGCGTGTCTTCACCCGCCCCCACACGGGGGCAAATTCCAGGAACAGGCCTCAAAATAGAACAAGGAAGTTCTCTGAGTTCCCCCAAACTCCTTACCTATGGCTAAACAATGGTGGAAACATACTCAAGTGGAGTTTCCCAAATTGTAATTCTTCCTTGAGCCAACTGCCAGGCTGTAATCCTGCCCTGAACTAACCGTCATGGTCCGCTTCTGTACTTGCTTGCTTGCCATGCAGCACAAAAAGTGGTATAAAAATGAGCCTGCTCCTCACTTCAGGGCCGCCTGCCTTTGAGAGCAGTGGTCGCCTGTGCAGGTGTAATAAATCACCAATTGATTTTTATCTGAGTGGGGTCTGAGTCTATCTTTATAGGCTGATATGGGTCCAACACAGGGAGAGTAATTTGTTCAGCCTGCTGGAGGGTGGGGCTGACACAGAGAAGGAGACAGGAGAGAAGACTTTAGGGTCATCTGCTCAGCAGCTGGGCGAGCCCGGGGAGCCTCCATGGGCTCATGGTGTGTGCACATGAGTCTCCGGTGACCACGCACGTCTGTGTGTAATGTGACCATGCGTGTACATGCATGTGATGGGCACACATATGTGTGTCTGTGTCTGCATGTTTTGGGTCCACGAGAGGCACACACTCAGGGGCACAGGCGGGGAAACAGGTGAACCCGGTGAGCAGATTACACCAGCTTGGAGGAGCGACAGAGCTGACAAGGAAAGATTCAGCCACTGGGACTTCAGGAAGCCTCCCCAGAACCCAGATGGGGCTGGACCCTGCCCAGAGCCCCCATGAAGCTGGGCCTTCCACCTGCATAGCCTCCATCCCAGGACCCTGCTGCTACCCCTTGCCACTGCTCCCCTGAATGGTGTATTTTTGAGGCCAGGCATGGGCTGACCCATCTTGGGGTCCCAGCCCCGACCGGGGCTCTGCACAGGGGACTGCCAGCTCCTTTGTGGATGTGGTGGGGGGGGGGTAGGAGGAACGGTGGCTCCTGGCAGGTGTCCTGAGTACTGCTACTTGCCATCTCATGGGAAGACATGGTGATTGCTCATGCTTCGTCTCTGACATTGGGCATAAAGGAACAAGCCCGGGAACACTGGAACCACCTACATGAGCATTAGTGGAATTTTAAAATCAGCTGGGGAATTGCAGCGTCCTGAGCAAGTTCAGGGGCCAGGGACAGATGGCTGCTAGTCCTTTATCACTGGGAATCTCAGAGCAGGACCATGTCACCAGGGGGCCGAGGGCCTTGCTGGGGTGCAGGTGTCTACCCTCGGTCTCTGTCACATTGACCTTCTCACTGACCCTCGTCATCCAGCTTGCTTCCCACCACTCACCCCTTCATCCCCCTGACAATGACTGGCACCTGGGCCCTTGTTCCAGGTGTCCTGTCAGGGGTTGAGGGTTGTCAGCCTATGAATTCTTAGTCATGAGTGTATGAAGGTGTGTGTCTCTGGGAGCCCTGCCTGGCAGAGCAGGAAGGGCTGCTGTGGCCAGCATGAGGTGAGGAGGGTCCTCTGGGGCCCAGGGCTGAGACCAGTGGAGGAGAAGTGAACCCTCTGCCAAGTCCCGTGGCTGCGATGAAGCCAGAGGAGACCACAGAGCCTAGCAGGGCCCAAACTGCACTGGCCTCCCGGGATCTGGGGCTCATGGTGGGGCTGGCTGCTACCCCAGAGTAACCTGGGTGTTTTAAGTGGTCTGGGAGAGCACGTTCCTACTTGCTGTGGTGAGGATGGCGGGGGTGGGGGTGGAGCAGTGGTGGCTGTGTACTTGCTGAGCCTCTCCAGGCTCCCCAGGAGCAGGTGCTCTCTGGGTGCAGGAACCACAGAAACAGATCAGGTCTGATGGGTTTTGAGGTAAGAATATAGGGAAAAAAATCAGAAAGGATCCTACCAAAATATTATTGGCAATTAATTCTAGTGGTAGGCCACATGAGATATTAACTCTATTTTTCATGGTTCTATGACGTTTCACAATAAGCACACATTGCCTGTCAGGGAGAAATTGATAAATATTATGAAGGCATGTTTTCCTCTAAGCAATGCTGCTAGGCTTTTGTCCTTAAGACATAAGGAGACGGTTGATGGGGATGGGGGCTTAAGCACATGCCCCAGCTGGGCGTGGGTTTGAGACAGGAGAGTCCAGGTTTCCAATTAGGATGACACAGTTCAGACAAATCAGTCAAATGTGGGCCAACTCATGGATCCAGGCTACCCTCTCCCAAAATTAAACCGATGAGAGAATGAAATGCAAGCACAGTGCTTGTCAGAGGGATGCCTATTCATGCTGGGCCCGTGACGGCACAGTCTGTCCTGTGATCAGGACTCGCTATCTCAGGCATCTGTGTTAGCCAGGCTCGGGAAAGACACACGCGCCTTGGAGAACAAGCGACTGGCTGCAGGGCTGCCCGCAGTGGTGAGTGCACCTGTAATTATGTTAAGCGAGACAAAGGCAGCCTCAGGGATGGCAGAGTGCTGGGGCCCATAGTGCAGGCATCTAGGTCTGTATCAGAACGGTCCCCTTACCAACAAAAAGGCAAATGCCTTCAGACATCCGGACATGTCATTTCATTGATTTATTACCCAAAGGTTTACTGAGCACCCACCAGGCCCCAGCCGTGTACCAGATGCCAGGAGCTTGGAGGAAACCAGCCCTCCTGGTGCACAGAGAGATATCCACAGAGGGTGGTGGCCCAGGGATCTGGGTGTCCACACGTCTGCAGCCTCTAGTGGGGACCCTGAACCAAGCCGAGGTCAGGGAAGGTCTCTCTGGCAAGGAATGTTGAAGGTCACACACAAGGGCTGAGAGGGAGCCAGCAAAGTAGGTGACAGGCCTGGGGCGGGACAGCTGGTCCCTCCCATCCTCCCATGTGTTAGGGAGAGCAGGTGGGCAGGACTGCAGGTGGACACAGTGTGGACTGGTGGGCCAGGTGGTCCTGGAACACAGGGCATGGAGCTGGGCTGCGTGGCCGGCAGGCCCCCCCTGCCACTGCACTTTCTCCTGAAGGCGGTGAGCTTGTGGTGGGATGGGAGCCCTGCCCCATTCTAGCAGCACTAGAATTAGATGGGGGAAGCTGGAGGCAGGGAGAGCGGGATAGGGAGCTTCCATCCCTGGAGGGCTGGTTCATCAGCACCTTTGCTCTGCTCCCCTTGGGGTCGACTGCCTCATCCTACCTGGATTCCACAGGTGAGAGGACACGGCCAGCCCGGGGGCCACGTGTGCTGGTCCCTGTGTGGTGGAGGCAGAACTTCAGTTTCCCTGTGTCTGGCTGGGCAGCTCCCTGCCCTCACAAAGTGTGCCATGGGGGGCAGAGATGCCCAGGGGCACATGGGGCCCACTCCCCGGGAGCCAGGACTGCCTGAGGGAGGGAACCCTGGGATAAACCAGGGTCCCAGGTAGGACGGCAGCTGACAGAGCCGTGAAAGCTGCCCAGAGCATCTGAGCCAAGCGACGTCCCCTTCACAGAAAGCAGTGACTTTATGGAAAGTTTATGGCTGAACTTTGGAAAATAACATGAGTTTCGTGTTGAAAGAGTGAATCTCCGACGGGCACAAGGAGAAGCCAGAGGCCTCTCACCTGTCCTATCCTGGTGTTCCCTGCTTCTGGGGGGCAGTCTAGGTATTGGGATGTGACATAACTGTGTCTGTACCCCTGCCTGCCAGGTCAGGGCCCTCCTTGTCCCACACCCTCACCCCTGCCTGCCAGGTCAGGGCCCTCCTTGTCCCACACCCTCACCCCTGCCTGCCAGGTCAGGGCCCTCCCTGTCCCACACCCTCACCCCTGCCTACCAGGTGAGGTCTGGGAACAGAGGACCCGGATGACCAAGAGCCATTGCCCCTCTGCAGATCGGGAGGTGGCAGCTCTGCAGGAATTTGTGCCTGCTGGAGCTGGAGCAGGTCATCCCAGAGTGGAGGTGACGTTGGGAGTGTTCCCCCACAGGACGGCGAGGGCCTTCTTCTCCAGCATAGCTGCAGCAGCGGTGGGTTTCATCCTGCTGTGGCGACAGACCAGTCTCTGTCACAGAGCCGGGTGCAGGGCCCTCCCTGTCCCACACCCTCACCCCTGCCTGCAGGGGTGCAGGGCTCTCTCTGGCCCCTCTCTGTCCATTTGTGTGTCCACCGTCCATGTCCACATGACAGCTAGCGTGTTCTCTTCTAGTTTTTAGCCAGCATAAAGTATAATGTATTTCTTTCCCCTTTAAAGAGTCTATGATGCTCTCTGATTGGTGTTAGGATGGGAAATTTAGAAGAAAACCCTGCGAATTGCACCATGCCTCCCAGCCTGCTGGCTCAGCACCTGTGCGGCCCCTGCTCCTTCCAATGAGTTTTGCCAAGCCTGTGCCCTCCCTGAGCCCCTCGCTGCGCTCTGCCCTCTCCCTCGTCTCCTGCCCTTCTGAGCCCACCTGCCCCAGTGGCTGTCCCAGGGAGCTGCCTTTGTTGCGTAGAACTTAGCTCCAAACATTCACCTGCCAACGTGCTCATTGTTTCTTGGCTCCATGTCCAGGCTGGCAGTGAGCGCTCCCACGGGCAGGGACTGTGCCATCCTGAGTGTGCAGGACCTGGGAGTGCTGCCCCCGGGAGCTCTGTCTTGCCTTGCCTCGAAGAGCCCTCAGAGACTGACTCTAGTGTCCCTGCCCATCTTCAGCTGTGTCCATCACCTCCAGGGAAGGAGCAATGTGCCAGGGGCCTGCAAAAGCTGCCCATCGGGTCAGTCCAGCCAGGGCATCTGAGGAGGAGACACTGGTCCCGCAGTGAGAGCCAAGACAGGGTGCCCTGGGGGTTCAGGGGTGGGAATAGTTGAGGGGCACGGGTCCAGCTCCTGGTGAGTCTCAGAGATGCAGCAGCCCTCAGGGCTGGGGGCGGGGTGTGCTGCTGGCCTCATGCAGACTCCTGGGCCTGGCCCCATCCATCTGCCCCTGGGATGCCTGTGTCCAGTTGAGCTGCCACAAAATCTCTGGGGAGGAATTGAGGGGTACACAATAATGACCCGGTGGACAGGTAGATGACAGCACAGCACTGTGTCCCTTCCTTGTCCTGACATTGTGAATTATGGTGCCAGCAGAAACTAGTGGCTCCTGGGCACAAGAGAGCCCACTGGGTCCTCACGCCAGATGGGGAGCACTGTTGCCCTTCATGCCCAAGTAACTTATGGGCTGAAATTCTTGGGAACTTTGACCTTGGGAGAAGTGGAAAGGGAGGGAAGGAAGAAATTGCCCAGGCCAAGCAGTCTTGTGTGGCCAGCCCAGCGGTCAGCCAGGCTCTCTGTGGCCCACACTGCATCTGAATGTGACAACTGTGGGGGGAAGGTAGAATTTAGTCAAATAACTAGCTCTATTTTTCTTTTCCCCTATCAACTGACCAAATTGAGTGAAAACATTTTGCTGGGACCCCACGCAGAGGATTAAGAGTGAACATAGTCGGCAGCCAGGGCTCAGGCCCAGTTAGGCCACTTTCTCCCCAGATGGGTGTGTGTACAAGGCGACGACACGGCCCCTGCCACAAGCCTGGTCCCGCAGTGCTGAGAATGGTGCCTTCTCCACGAATTAGCCCCGGCTCTGTTGCAACAGGCTAAGAAACCAGAGTAATAGAATTTCCTTTGTGGGCAATGCTGTTACAAACCAAACAAATCGCACTTCCAAGTAATAAGATTTTCTTATAAAGAGCCAGGCATTAGGGGACTGGCCGGGCTTTTTTCGGAGATCACTGTTTCTCACACTGAGGAGATTAGAGGCAGCCTCGCTGTGCCTGTGGATTAGCGGGTGGCGTGGCTGAGCCTTCTGCCCACTCACGTCAGGCCAGCCATCTCGCTTCCTGTCAGGCAGCCTGCAGATGTGATTCCAGCCCTCACTGCTGTGCAGGCTTGTGTCTTCATGGGGACAACCGCCAATCCTCCAGGTGTGGAAGGAAGCCGTGGAGCATTCCCGCCCACCTTTTCTTTGCCGCTTCTTTGGCGCTCCCCAACCCCAGTGTCTGTCTGTCACGTGAGCAGGCTGGGCTGCCCCGTCTCTGCAGCTGATTTCCAGATTCTCTCTCTGATGCAACAGACCGTAGCCCTGGTCCCCTCCTGGCACGAGGTCTGGGAACAGAGGACCCGAGTGACCGAGAGCTGCTGCCCCTCTGCAGATCGGGAGGTGGCAGCTCTGCAGGAATTTGTGCCTGCTGGAGCTGGAACTGGTCATCCCAGGGTGGAGGTGACGCTGGGAGTGTTCTCCCACAGGACGGCAAGGGCAGCGGTGGGTTTCATTCTGCCTGGGCGACAGACCAGTCTCAGTCACAAAGCGTGCACGCTGAGTTAACAACTGTTACTGAGCTTTTCTCCCCAAGCAGGGCGTAGCCATATGGAAACCTCGGAGGCTACAGAGAGCTTGAGCCAGCCCTGGCCCCAGACACTGGGCTTGTCATCTTGGATCACTGTGTCCCCATCGGCCAGCAGGTGACGGTGGCCGCATGAGCAGCCCCAGGTAAGACTGAAGAAGGGCTGTCCAGCCGAGTCCAGCCCAAAGTGCTGGCCCACATCACGGCAGTGCCATGAAATAAATGGGTGCTGTTTTGAGCCACTAAACTTTGGGTGGCTTCGCTCATAGTAGACGGTTGACGCAGATGTTTACATGCAGTCGCTGGATGGGCGGTGGACATATTAATGGGTGGAGGTACTGTTTGGAGCTTCACCTGTTTGCTTCATGTCCTGAGAAGCTCCAGGGGCAGCGGGGAAAGGCCAGAAATCTGCCTGACGTGGGCAAGCACATACCTGGGCACCTGCTGGGGCTATAGCAAGGGCTGTGGACTGTGCTGGCCAACACGGGGCTGCCCCGTATACATGGCACCCGAGTGCCCAGTTGGAGCATGGCTGGTCTGACCTGAGATGTGTCCTATGTGGAAACCACACTCAGGATGTTAAATACTTAATACGGGATGGCCCAGCTCATCTGAAACGCGTCAGAGCTGACCGTGTCTCTTGACCGTCAGGATAGTTTCTTAACGCATCTGCTCATTTGGCCCCATCACCTAATCTCAACACCAGAGAGACCTTTTAAATCCTGGTGTATCCTGTCACTTTCTGCTCAGACTGCCCTGTGGTTTCCCATCTCAGTGGAGGTGAGACTCAAAGTTCAACAGAGGTCTGTGGGCCCCACCGGGTCAGACTGCCATTCCCCCTGCCCTCTTCTGCCCTCTCACTCTTCCCCCCATGGGCCCTTGCCAATGCACTCCTGGCATCTGTCTGCCCCAGGGCCTTTGCACAAGATGCTTCTTCTGCCCAGGACACTCCCTCAGGTGTCCACAAGGCCTGCCCTCAATGCTGGTCTCTGCCAGAGTGTCACTGCCCGTTTGGTCTTTCCTGCCCTCCTGGGGTGGGCCCAGCCCTGTCTTCCCTGACCCCTTTGCACCATTGCCTGCACCTGCCCAAGAAGACCTGCCTTACCTTTCTGGGTGTTAGCTGTCAGCCTTCCTCCCCTGGGACATAAGCTCCTTGAGGGCAGGGACATTTTTCCATTTGGTAGCCCCTCGCCTGTAAGAGTGATGGGCTCAGAGTGCCCACAGGAAGCACCTGTTGGTGAAGAATGCCTCACTGCCCCACCAGCAGCCTGCAGCAGAGGAGTGAAGCTCAGAGAGAGGTCTGCAGACCGGGTTGCCTGTGCTGGGCCCGACACCCTGGCATCTGTCACATCGCTACTTGAGTGTATTTCTGTGGGAGTCATGTCTACACAGCGGATAATCTGGACCCTGCAGCCAACTTGGAGTGGGTGTTCCCGACCTGCACACATTGTACCTAGGAGAAAAGACAGGGTGTCCTCTGCCAGACTAGAGGCAGACAGGAAGGAGCCGAGAGCTCAGGTGCTGGCTGCTGTTCCAGTTGTCGGTGGATCCCAACACTAGACACGACACCCCTCCCTGGAAGTGGCCCTCTCTGTGCCAGCCCGTGGGAGCCTCCCAATCATGGCCCCTGGGGATGGCTGGGCGGAGGGCCCCTCACTCCCTAGGCCTGCACTGAGCTGGTTCCTAAAGGCAGCAGAGGCCTTACCCTGGAGCTGGCTGAGCGGTGTCCTTTTGTCATTCCACGGCTGCACTGGGACCTGGTCCCACCTCACACCCCCCCACTTTACTGCCTATCACAAATTATTTGTTTTGTGCCCCACTGAGGCGCGAGGCAGCAGGCTGGGCGGTGGGTGTGCTGGTGGGGAAGAGTCATCTGGGCATTACGGCTTCTTTCCCGTGCCTTCCTAACACGGAGCAGAGGCTAATTAAATACCAGTTGTGTTGTAAAACACTCTCAGGATCACTCTGATTTTAAGTATTTATCAGGTCTTTTTAGACCTCTCTGAGTGGCACTAAAATGAATAAGTTGCCCACGAGAGCACCATTCTGCTGACTTCTATGTACAGACCAGGACTCCTTGTTAGTAGGCTTTCAAATAGCTTCCCGGAGCCGCCCGCAGCCGCCTGTCTGGAACTGGCAACCTCAGGAAGAATGAAGCCCTGGGTTATGCTGAGAATTCCTGAAACGAGTCGGGGAGGGTGGGTGTCAGCCACCACGGGCTCCATGATATCTGTTTAAGGATGTCTCAGAAGGGTTTGGATTTGCATATAATAAGGGTGGGGAAAACACACTGTAAATAACCCTCTTTTATGGTGGAGGCCCTGATCCATCAGGCTGAACACAGATGGAACACGGCTTGGCCCCACTAATGCTAACTAACATATGGACCGCTCATTGCCAGCCTACATTTCTGGGAGAATATTTAATAGTTTAGAGGAAACGTATTGCTTTAGTTCGACTTGCCTCCAAAAAACCATTTCGTGGAGATGAAAAGCGCTAGTCTGTCCCCGGGTTGCCATCTCACCACTGATGTGGCCCTGAGAAGGGATGTCTCCCAGGTGGGCTGAAGGGTCACGACTTGGAAGGTGTCTCTTCCACCTCCATCGCCTGACAGGTGCATTGCATGTGCCTCCGTGGCTTTCTGGTGGTGGCAGCCGTGGCAGGGATGACAGAGTGAGCACTGGTCTGGCCGACAGATGCTGACCAGGGGAGCAGGGCGCTGTGCTGCCCTCAGACTGCAGTAGCCCCGAGGAAGAGCAGTTTTCAGAGGGTGTCACGGGCAACCTCTTGGGGCCCTGGGAGCAGCAACTGCAGGCCTGGGTGACTTTGTGCCTCAGACACACCCGTCCTCCACACTCTGGAGGGAGGTGGTCTCCGTCCTGCTCAGCACCGAGTTTCCCTTTAGTGGCCCCTTCCATCCGTGGTTTTGCTTTGTACAGCTCCAGTTACCTAGAGTCAAACTCAGTCCTAACAAGGTCAAACATGGTCCCCAAGTATTAAATGGATAATTCCAGAAATAAACAATTTAAAGCCGTAAATTGTGTACTCTTCTGAGCAGTGTGACAAACCATCAATTCCTCTACCCCCAGACCAGGATGTGAGTCAAGCCTTTGTCCACACTGTCTCTGCCACCCAGGCCACTGCTGGGGTTCTGCAGTGCTGTGCCCATGTGCCCCTTATTTTCCTTAGTAATGACCCAACGCAGCAAAGTGGTGGTGCTGGGAATTGGGATAAGCCATGGAGAAGCCATAAAGGGCTTCCTTGGCTGAAAAGGTGAAAGTTCTTGACTTAATGAGAAATAGAAAAAGTCATGTGTGAGGTGGCTAAGACCTCAGATCTTCTACTCACGAGATCATGATGGAGAAAGAGGGAATCTATGCTAGTTTCGCTGCCACACCTCACTCCGCAGACATTATGAGCACAGAGCTTCGGAGAGTGGGTGGTTGAGACGCAGAGGCCTCAAGTCTGTGGGTGGAAGACGCGAACAGGGAGGTGCTCGGACCGAGAGTGGTCGGGGTCGATGCCACCCACTGTGGTGTTGGGCACCCTCTGGGGGCCTTGGGAAGCCCCCCCAGATCAGGGGCCACTGTGCCCCGCCAAGCGTGGGAAGCCCCCCTGGGATCGGGACCCATTGCGCCTTGCAGAGTATGGGAAGCCCCCCCAGGTCGGGGGCCACTGTGCCTCGCAGAGTGTGTTCCCCTCAACAGCTGAGCAAAAGAGCAGGAGGTTCTCTCATTTAGTGGTTTTCCTTTGTAGCCATGACATTCAGGGGAAGCCAGTCTTTCCTTAGTGCAATGTGTGTGTCCTGGGCTGTGATTGTCACCAGAATCTGCATGTCCCCAAGAGCACTGGTGACCCTTGGCTTGCTTCTGAGGGTCCGGGTGAAGACCTACCAAGCTGCCAAGCTCCCTGGACAGCAGAGTGTCTGGAAACTCCCCTGGAGACCCCGAGGACCCCCTCAGCTAGGGGCTGCCACTCCACAGAGCCCCCAGGCGGCTTTCTGAACAGCCAGCACCCTATAGAGGGGACTGAGGCTATGGGGGCCTCTGTGACGGCCTCTGAGTGCTGCCAAGCAGGGGCTGCTCCTCAGAAGTGTGGGAGTTTCCTGTGGCTGCCACAGGAAGGGTCACAAACAGGTGGCTCCCAACCCCAGGAAGTTGCTGTCTCACCATCTTGGAGGCTTGAGGTCCAAGCTCAGGAGGGCCCTGATGCTTCCGGAGCCTATAGGGAGGGTCCCTCTGGCCGTTCTGGGCTTGCAGCGGCCTCACCCCAGGGTCTGCCTCTGTCATGTCGCGTGGCTGTCCTCCTTGTGAAGACACCAGGCGTCCTGGCTCAGAGCCCACCTGCTGTAGTGTCACCTCCTCTTAACTAATTACATCTGCAAGGAGCCTATTTCCAAATGAGGTCGCATGCTGTGGTTCTGGAAATTAGAACTTCAACAGATCTTTTTAGGGAAGACAAAATTCAACTCCCCGCAGAATGGATGAGTTTCCTCAGCTTTTGTAATATTAATTTAACATGACTTTTCCTTATGAAACTGAAGTATATTCTCAGAACAGTTCTTCAGCCTCCGTAAGTCCCTCTGTGTCCTCTCTGCTTCTCCCTCCAAGGCCCCGTGACCACGGAGCTGAGCTGAGGACCCTTGGTCCTCCCCAATGCTCTCTGCAGCCCCTACCAGCCCTGACCCCACTTTGCCTGAGGTCTGCGCATCCATCTTTCTCCCTGGACCCTGCATTTCTGGGGCCAGGATCCAGAGTTTGTGCCTCTGAGTCCCGACCACTCAGCAAAGGGACCAGCCCAGGCAGTCCATTGAGGCTGTAGGAAGGATGGATGGAAGGCACGTTGGGAGGACCTGAGTCTTCCTCTGAGGAGGCTCCCCCTCCCTGGAGCCCGCTGCTCCCTGCAAAGCTCCAGGCTGCTGGCACTGCGGGCGGCCAAGGCACTCTGCTGAGGCAGATGGGGTGGGGGTGTTGATTTGACCTACCAAGCTGCAAAGATTGCCCCAAAACATGGTCTTCCCTTCCTGACATAAACACAATCTGTCTCCCCAGAAGTGCTGCTGTAAACAGACACCAGGCGTCCCAAACCAAGGCAACGACACACTCCCAATTCTGTGCCACTCCTGAGCTCATTTCCAAGGATTCCTGGAAACGTGGCATGGTGGGGCCTGAGGGTGCCCTTGCCTGGCCACGCACCTGCTGTCTAGCTCTGCCCCCCTGTCCTCATATCCTGTCCCTGCTCCCTCCAAACTGGAGGTGATGCACGCCTGGGCCGTTTCCTACAGGACTCAGAAACTGGAGCCCAGGACTCCACCTCTTTCAGCTGGGGTCGTCTGGACATGCGTTTTAAGCCAAGTACCTTCCATGAAGAGACCAGAGAGGTCAAGACCCTGCCTGAAGATCACACAGCAAAGGAGGGATGGGGAAAGGATTTGGCCCTTGAGCCTTAGTGTCAGTCAAAGAGGCCCTCTAGCCAGGGCCATGGAGAGACAGAGCTGTCTGCACAGTCTTTCCTCTTCACGGGGATGTGGGGCCGCATTATCCACTTTCCTCGTTAAGTCTGAGCCTATTAATAACCAGCCATTATTCTTAATTCAATAAAAAGATGATTGATCATATTTGCAACAGTTTCATCGAGCCCCTGAAGGTGATGAATGGCCCCTCGGAAGGGAGCCTCGGGGACCGCGTCCTTGTGCTGGCTTCAGAGCAGCTGCTTTTCTGTTTCACCCAACTCTTTGAGACATTTTTTTTTTTAAAGTATATACATTTAGTATCCTCAAGAATCAGCACAAAGCAACACTTCCCCTTGGTATATTGGTTCTGAGACTCCTGTCCCTGGATTGTGGCCGACATCCATGAGGCACCTTAGTTTAGCTTTTCCTGGTGCACCCCGAGCTGTGTAACCACGTGGTTGTCTGTCCCTGGAAGAATGGTGGGTGTGGTATTTCTGTCTTAGAGTCAAGGCCGCTCTGCCAGGGGGGAGCGAAGCCCAGACTCACATGGGGTCCAAACGCAGGGCCCGTCCTGCTCACCAGCGAGGAGAGAGTGACACTTGAGTTGTTTTAGCAGCGGACACATCCCCACTTACAGCCACCCCACTAAGGGAAGGCTCCATGCGAGTCCGCAGCTGGCACTCCTGAGCTTCCAGAGCCCCCAACACCTGGAGGCACGGCCCGCACCTGGCTGGGCCTCTCCAGCCTCCTTGCCTGAGCCCCGCCAGCTCTGCACCCCATCTGCCCCTCCAGGCCCCGCCTGGGGCCCTCTTTACACACCTCACTGTCACTTCATGGGTGTGTTCCCTGGCCTGAATGCTTACGTCCTCCAAGTTGTTAAATTGAGAATTAACCCCTGACTTGATGGTATTAGGAGGTGGGGCCTCCAGGTGGTTATGGGAGAGGTCCCAGAGAGAGCCGTCACCCTGCACCCCGTGAGGACACAGTGAGAGGGCCCCCTTCATGATCAAGGAGGCCCCCATCAGACGGTGAACCTGTTAGGCCTGACCTTGGACATCCAGCCTCCGGGACTGGGAGAAGTAAACGTGTCCCGTTTATATGCCCCTGGCCTGGGCACTTTCTTACAGAGCCCACTGGACTGCGAAAGTGTGACGGAGTATCCTGTTCCCCTTAAAGGTAAAGGTCCTGCCTGGGAGTCCCGGGAAACCATCCGCAGCCCCCTCACTCAGCTGCAGGGACCCCTCCGCTGCCCACACCTCCCCTAGCCTGGACCCCTGTCCTGCCCGTGAGGCTCCAGTGATCACCAGGCCAACACCTGGACTGGAGGCAGGAGAGAGCAGGGGGGCTCTGTCTCTGTCTCCAGCTCCCATCTCAGCTGGGCTCACGCCGAGAGACGATATTCTAAATACACCTCCTTTGAAACATACCTTGAAAACCCAATCATTTTGTCATTTAATCATTTTATTTTAGCCAATATCTTAAACCCCCAGGAAAAGAGTTCCGATCAAAAGACTATGAGGATGATGAAAACCTGTTCCCAGGAGAGAAACACGTTATTGGGAGGATGAAAGGGTGCTAAGGCTCCGAGGATAGCAACACAGGGTGCTCTGAGCCCTCCGGGTGACACACGGCTGCGCCGTGGCCGTCTGTTCTTCCTCCGAGGGGATCACGCATGTAATCTTTTATGCGACTTCTCTTGCGTCTATGTTTCAAAGATGAAATCTCATACATCCATCAGATTTGATGTATGTACGCAGGTTTCTAGAACCACAACAGCATCTGGGTTTCAGCTCTGCCTTCCAGAGCTCCATGCCAAGGACATGGGACAAATAGCTCTGGTGTCCACTATGTGACCAGCTGCACTTCTGCCGCACAGACCCTGGGTCCCCAGAGCATGGAGGAGACACCCCAGGCCAGCGGTGTTCCTGCATGCAGACCATGTGGCCCCGGGGTTCTCCTCCTGGCCCCTGGTGAAGATTCAACCTGTAGTCTTGACTCCTCTGAGGCCCTGTCAGTGCGGCTGGGGGTTCGGGGGACAAGCCAGCCGTGTCCTCATCACTACCCAAGGAGGGCTGCGGCCGTCACGTGACAGCTGGGCTGTGTTTGGGCCACTGGCAGGAGCTTCCTGACCCTGAGTGTCCTCTGCCTTGCTGTCTCATGTCCTGGGGGTACGGGAAGGAAGGTGGGAGGGAGAGGAAGGAAGCCTCTCACGTCACTGAGGGATCGGACAGACTGGTTGGGCAGGAGAAAGAGACAAATTCTAGAAACGTGGACAGGGAAATGGAGCCCAGGAGGGAGCAGTGAATCCCCCAGGGCCACTCTCTGGGCCACAGCTGGACCCACACTCAGAAGCGCTGGATCTGGCAGATAAAAATAGTGGATGTCAGTTAAATTCCAATTTTAGATAAGAAATCCTTTTAGTATATCTCAAATATTACAAGAGACACGTTGTCACGAAATTGTTGCCCGCCGTTTATCTGAAACTCAGATGCAGCTGAGTACCCTGCGCCTTATCTGGCAGCTCCGATGGGGCCCCTGGGTGCAGCCCTGACTGGTGGGGGGCTCAGGGGGTGGTGGCAGACTCATTAGTCACTCGTGTATTCACAGATTAGCTCATTTGCTCACTCAAGTTCTCTTGTGGGACAGGCACAGGGCCAGATGTGTGAGGAAGGAAGCTCTGTGTCTGGGGAGCTCGCATCCTGCGGCCGATGACCCATCAGAGGCTGGTGTTTCCATGCATCACACGTCAGGGGCCCCAGGGGGTCTTTCAGGGTGCACAATGGGCTTCCAACAGTATGTCTGTCTCAATCCGTGGAAACTGTGAATATGTGACCTTGCCTGGCAAAGGGGGCTGTACAGATGTGATTAAGTTAAGGATTTAGAGATGAGTGATTACCTGGGCGGGTCCCCTCTAATTGCTTGGGGCCTTAAGTGTGTCAGAGAAAAGTGTGACCATGGAGAGGGTCAGAGGAACCCAAAGCTGCTGTCTTCGAAGGTGGAGGAAGGTACCATCCAGGCAGCTGAAAATATAAGAAAATACGTCCCCCCCGCAGCCTCTGGGTAGGCGCACAGCCTTGCCCCACCTTGATTTCAGCCATGGGCCATTCAGACTGCTGGCCTGCAGATCTCACGTGATAACGTGTGTTGTTTTCTGTCACTAAGTTGTTGGTAACTTGCTCCGGGAGCTACAGGAAATGAACAGAGCTTGTGAAAACATTGCTGCCCCAACCTCAGCCTTGGATCCTGTCATCTGGGAGACTAAGCACATGCCTTCTGACAGTCTCCCAAAGTGCTGGTGCTGCTGGCCTGGCGCAGAGAAACTTGCTGGAGAGGACGGGCAGCCAGAAAGGGGAATCCATGCTGCACTTTGCAGGGGAGCGGAGGGAGCAGGTCCTCTCTTGCTTGGCAGCCGCCCCTCTCCCGCTGGGTGAGATGGCCGAGCCCACAGAGCACAGTGCTGAGGACCCTGCCAGATGCTTGTCCACGCTTGCCTCTCTTGGTACTGGGTAGCTGTGAATGCCAGTTCTAGCTCTAGACCTCAAGGTCTTGATCTTAGGGCCTTTGTCAGAGCCACAAGTGTGAGAGGACAGAGCTCAGGTGTCCCGGGAGAGAGAGCAGAGAATCCGAGTGCTAAGTACCCTATAGTCTCAGCACCAGGCCCAAATGTCAGGCAGCTCATTGTGATCGGAAGGAAGGCTCTCACTGTCCCTCGGGATCCCCAGCAACTTGGTACAGTCACCCTGTAACTGGGGTACAGCTCAGTCTCACATATCAAACCTACCTGGAGGTAATGAAGGTGAAACGGGAGAAGCAGAGTCATCCCCAGAAGTGGTGGTGCTGTGAGACGCTGCTGAGGCTCCCAGGGGGTGGGGTGGGACTGCTTGTGCTGAGCAGCAGCGGGTGGTGAGCGAGCTGGGGTGTCTCTCTGAGCTGCCGGGCCCAGAGACCCCTTCCGCCCATCCCAGCAGCCTGGGGACAATGACAGAAAGGACGGCCCGGCTGCGGACTCACTCACTCCGTTCTTGTCTCCTGCGGCCTCGGCCTCTCCCCCGCTTGGTGCTCCTGGCAGCAGATTTATATATAATGCGGGGCCCACCCCCTCCCAGCCCATTCTAGGAGAAGCCTCTTTGAAGGCAAAATAGATTCCAGAATGATCGTTCAGTAAGGAACATTCATCAGTGAGATGTCCTCCATAAAACTGAAATATCATGAGATCGCACGCACGTGGGCTGGGCGCTGGACAGGGGCTATATTTCAGCGAAGAACACGGGCCGCGCGGAACGCAGGCGACTGTTTTTGATAAATTAGGCTCCAGTTTACACTGTTACTTGCTTGTTGGAGAGAGTGAAATGGCCGTTCAATCAACATTCTGGCTCCCAGGAAGGCAGGGACAGCAGCCTCGTGCCCAATCAGTCACCTGCACAGCCGTGGACCTGCTCTGGACACTCCGGAGAGCTGGGCTCAGGACAGCACATTCAGGAGACAGATGACACTGGGAAGTTTGCAATGATGAGAGCAGGGCTGGGCATGAGGGCTCACCCTTCTGCCCCCGCCATCGTCCTTGGAGCTTCTCCTGGCAGGGAGAAGGGCCTGGAGCAGGCAGCCCAGCCACAGCCATCCTCTGGAGGAGGCAGCTGTGTCGACAAGGCCGTGAGTTGCCCAGGCGCACAGGAGGCAGACAGGTGGATATGAGGACCTGCACCTCCTGAGGGCCCCGGGGGGTGATGTCCTTTACTTTCTCTAGTGCTTCAAGAAGTCTGCAAGCCTGGACTCTCCACACCCACATCCAGCGGAAGAGGAAACTGGCTGGGGCACCTGCCCAGGCCACGCCAGTGTCTGGGGTCAGCTTTGGGATCTGGACCAGCAGCGAACTCTTTGACGGACTCGGGGATCGGCTGATCTGCAGGCCACTCATGGTTTAAGTTACAAAGACACATGGTCAAATAACTAGATGCGATGACAGTGGGAACAACAGCCAGTGCCACGGGACACTTCCTCGCATGACTGTCCCTCCGCTGCACCTCACAGAGGCCGTCCTGCTCTGCCCTTTGGAAGGACGTACGCTGACTAGGAGCCATTTTGTAAATTAAAGAACTGAGGCTCTGAGTGGACAGTGAACTTGCCCAGGGCCTCCGCAAATGGGTGGCTGACCAAGGCTGAGGACTGTTTAATAATAGAACTTTCTGTGCATTTTGGCCACTGTACTTGCCACTGCTGGGCCAAGGTAGGCCACAGACCCCCTGTGGGCACAGATTACTGCCCTCCCCAGGGTCAGGACTGCCACCTGCCCAGCAGCCAGGCCTCGAAGCTCCATGGGAACAAGGACATCCCACCCACGCACTCCCCGGGCGGCTCCTCAACGGGGACAAAGTCGGCCCCACTCTGATTCCGAACGTGCATTTTAGGCATCAATTAGGTATTGATTGATAAACGAATGTATTAGGATCCTGAGAAATGACTCCAGGCACAGAAGTAATGACTTGTTACTGTGAAAAATAGGCCTTGGGGGCACAATGATTTCTCACCCACTGATGGCACCAATTCTGTGCTTGCTCTGGGCAGGAAATAAAAATAGGCAGGAGCAGGATGGGGCTGAGACTTGAAGAAATTGGATTTTGAGTTTTGAAGAGAAATTGGACCTGGGGGGCGGGAGGGGAGTCTGCTCCAACGCCACCCAGATGCCGCATCACCGTGGAACCTTCTCTCACCTTCTGCTCACCCAAGAGGTCAGCCTCCTTCCACTTGTCCGACTGCCCCTGCTCTGGCCTGCGGGTGTCCTCTCTGCCACCAGCCTGTCCCAGGGCTGCCAGCCCTGCCCTGGCCTCTCTGCTCCCCCCACAAGCCGAGTTGAGGACCACCTGTGTCTCTGTGGGGAGGGTCCAGGCCTGCGCCCTGCCCTGCATGCTCCACGCTGCCCACTGGGCAGCTGCAGTGGGACCGCCTCTCCAGAGCCCCTGCCGTGCTCCCTGTGGAGACCCTCTCCGTCTGGCGCACCTTGACACCCGTCCTGGCCTTCTGCCCTTCCATCTCCAGGTGAGAGCCAGGGAGTCACCTGTGGCCGAGGATTTCTGCCTCACCAGTTGCTTCCCTTGGTGGGTGTCCTGCAGGGAACGTCGGTTCAACACTGCTGTGCCTTACGCTCCATGGGCTGCCACCCGGCCAGTGCTCCAGGCTTTCCAGGGCTCGGTTTTTGAGATGGCAAAAAATGACCTCCTCCAAGGCTAGCGTGCGAGAGCAGAGGACACACCTGGCAGGAGCAGCCAGAGCGACCGGGGTGGTGGCCCTGAGCAAGGAAACGTGACTTGGTCACCACACACCCCTGGAAGCCCCCACAGGGGGCAGAAAGAGCAGAACGAACTCCCGGGAGGGAAGGAGGCCATCATCACCCTGGCCACTGCCTCCCTCAGTCCTGCCTCACCCGCCATGCCCCAGCCACAGAGGGCTGGACGTGAGGACTGGGCACCATGAGGAGACACATTGAGACTGGCTGGGACCGGCCCTGGTTTCCCCCGAACGTGTTACTGAGAGGAAGGAAGCTCATGCTACACGCTGCCGTCTCCTCCGTCAGTACCGCCCGAGCTCACAGCCGGAGACACCCTGGGCGCCTGCATCAGGCTGATCTGCACTTGGACTCTTGGCACCTGTGAATCTGCAAATTCCCCTTTATCTCAGCGAGTTGTCACCTGCACCTGCCTGAGCTTCAGTTTGTACAGCTCACCTGACTGCAGGCTTGCCGGCTGCGAGGGAGCCTCGCCGCCTCCGCACACCCTCAGAGGCACCTGCTCAGCTGCTGGGGGTGGCCGGTGGGAATGTCCCACAGGTCAGGACAGCGTGGGTCATGTCAGCTCTGGCCTAGGGACCTGGGTTCTTGCTGCGGCTCCTCTGGCTGCCCCGGCACTGCAGGGGCGCTGCTCACTGGCCACTCTCAGAGGCCCCTTCCTGCACAGAGCTTTCCAGTGCTGGAGGAGTGTGTCAGCCAGGCGCTCCTTCTGGTCTGAGGGGCTGATGTGAAGTGTGTGGTGGATTTTGACAGTTGAGTGGTCTGATTATCCAGCCCCAGTTATAACGAGCAGAGCCTGAGTGTTCCGGGAGTGTGCAGGGAGAGTGTGAGTATGTATGTGTGTGAGTGTGTGGGGAGGTTAGGGTGTGAGAGTGTATGTGTGTGGTGTTTGTGCTGCCAACTGCCCTCAGTCATCACTGTCCCCACTCCAGGACAGCTCAAGCACTAGCACGTGGCCTGCACGTTAGAGGCGTGCTCTGGCTTCCACGAGGCGGGCAGGTGGGCGTGTATCTGGGAGACAGACTTGAGAGCCAAGAAGGATGGGGCTTTTATTCCCAGAGAGACAGACCTGGGCCTGGCGGACTGTCTGTAGTAAAATATTCTCTGAAGAACGTACCTGGGAGCCAGGTGGCATCTGGCAGGTGCCGAGGGGCCGGTGTAGCCACTGTCCCACAGGAAGTCCAGGCCTGCATGGACACACCTGTGAGTGTATGTGCATGAGTGTGTTTGAGTGTGTGCCTGAGTGTGAATGCGTGTTAGCCCGTGCATGTGGGAACGTTCGTGTTATACTGTGTGTAAACATGTGTGAGCATTTGTGATCAGCTCGTGCAGCCGGCATAGTCACCTGTGTTTGTATGTTTTGACCCAGGCAGGCTTATCTGCGGGTGCCGTGTGTAGGGGTAGGGGGAGCTTGTCCAGTGCTGGGGAGACCCAGGCCCAGTGACCCTGTGGGTTTCTGCACAGCAGCCTGGGCTCTGGGCACCCAGGTGGGTGAGGGCAGCTTCAGGCAGGGCTGGCCCCGTGGAGCCCAGGTGCTTTGTTTCCCAGGCACCCTGAGCCTGGGTCCTGCCTGTGTGCGCGAAGGTCCTGGGAGGGGATGGCCGAGGCACGTGTGACCTTCTCCACCCATGGCTGTGTCTGTCAGACCACTCCATGTGCCCTGCCACTGGGGACGCCACCCCTCCCGCCCACCTCTCTCAGTCAGCAAGGTCTTCTCCACTCCGACCTGGTGAAGCCTGCGAGGCCAAGACACGGAAAGGCGCCTTCTCCAGGGAATCTTCTCCCCAGACCTGGCACTCGGCGCCCTCCTCCAGGAGCCTCTCCAGGGCTCTCCACCTCCACCCCGACGCCTCCTGGGCCCTTGTCCCTTCAGCGGACGTGGGCCACAGAGAGCCAGTCCAGGCAGTGTTCAGTCACATGGCAGGGCAGTCCTGTCTCTCTCACACCCTCAGGAAGGCAACGTGTCTTTGAGGACTTGGACCCCAACCACCTCTGGGATGGGAAGGATTCTTTCCTCCTCCCATCTCAGTGGCCTGGGAATGTTCTCTCTGGGTCCCCTATGCAGGATCGAGCGGGGTCACCCTGAGTTCCCTCCCAACTGGAGCACATCCTCAACTTGCCCTGGAGCTTCCAATCACGCCTCTGTCCCCCGCAAATGCTGTTGTAGCTGGACCCGGTGCTCCTGGGCAAATCTAACAGTATTCAGAGAATTCCCTGCAGCTGCTCAGGAGCCCGCATCCCCCCCTCCACCCAGACTCCTGGGCCTGTCCCCACAGAGGAGGATGAGCAGGCAGACTCCAGGGTGGAGGACAGAAATGGGCTGAGGGAGAAGGGAGGGAAGGGGGAAGCTCCCGGAGCTCTGGGCAGAGCCGGGGAAAGTCCGAGGAGAGGCAGACAGGGTGGTGGTCAGAAGGCCCCTCAGGGAAGCTGTGCATCCCCTGCTCCTTCACCCCCTCTTCCTCAGCAGCGTGCCACACCCCAGGACTACAACTGCCAGCTCCTGTGGGAAGGTGGCGGCTAAAGAGAAACGGGCAGTGACTTGGATGGGAGGGGAGGGCGTGGGGGGGCTCAGGCCAGCCCCAGGGCTACGTGGGGCCAGCCCCCCACCATTTGCTCTCTCCTTCCTGCTTCACGGGACAGGGGGTGTGATCTCTGCAGCTGGTGACCACAGGAGAACTGGATGATGGGCCCAGGTGAAAGAGGACAGATCAGCCAGACACAGCCATGGTGAGTGTGGAGTGCCCATACTAGCCCCCACCTGCGATCTCCAGACTTTTCTATAGGAAAAAAACCCTCCCTGGGTCACCACCTGCCCTAATCCCACCTGATGTAGTCCTATTATGTCAGAGGTCCTGGGGAAGATACGGTAGGTCCGTCTGGTAGACCAGAGGCTGGTGAGGGGCCTGCACGAAGGAGCCCCGGGGTGGGTGACAGGGAAACAGGAGAGTGGTGTTTGGGGGAGTCAGATGCTGCTGCCAGACTCAGGAGCTTGGCAGAGCCTGTGGGATTTGGAGGTACTGAGGTGGGGCCCAAGCAGGCCCAAGCAGGTCCAGGACATGCGGTGTGGATCCGTGGTGCAGAGCCTGGTCGGTGGGGGCAGGCACACAGGGGCCTGGACAGAGTGGAAGAACCTGGGATGTGGTGGGAGGGCCTGGTCCAGAAAACACACAGGCAGGGCCAGCACACTGCGGGTGACGGTGCGAGCTTTGGGGAGTGTCATGGCCATGGCGGAGTTTGAGCTAAGAACAGACACCGTAGGCTTTGTTTAGAAAGATACTCAGGTGGCAAAGTGGGGAGAGACAGGGCAGGTTAGGGCAAGTGGAAAACCAGGAGAGAGGAGAATGCAGGGCTGCTCCCCTGTGTTGTTGCTGAGGCTGGAGGGCTGGGGCAAGATCACAGCTCACCGCAGCCTCAACCTCCTGGGCTCCAGCGATCCTCCCACCTCAGCCTCCTGAGTAGCTGGGACCACAGGGCACCACCATGCCTGGCCTGCGGCCCCCATTTTGGAAGAAAAGAAATAAGTTCATTTTTGAGTATTTTCTATTCTTTACTTGGGGGAAGAAAGAGGCTATAAAAATTGCAGGCAGGTGCACATCACCTCTTGTAATTTCAAAAGGATTGTCGTTAGTATGTGGGGCACAGAAAAGGTTTTAAAAGCGACTACTTTACATACACATTATCGACTGTGAGCCAAAGCTTCGGTGCTGGGGGGAGCCTGGCGTTAAGCACAGCTGGGCAGCAGTGGGTGTGCCTGTAGGCCCTGAGGGCTGTGAGGACATCTGGGCCGTGGTTCATGGGGGCAGCCCTGCAGCTGCTGGACACAGATGCCAGGTCCCTTGCACCCCACTCCATTACCCTGCATTGGGCAGCCTCAGGCATAGACCAGGCCCCTGACTCCCAGCTCATTGGGAATAGATGGGCAAGCACAGCCGTGCCAGGCGAGGGTGTGCCGTGGCAGGAGGAGCACCTGGATTCACTGGGGCATCTGTTGAAATGGGGAAGAAAAATTTTCTTCTGTGTAGCCCCCAAATTCATTCCAGTGGAGCTAAGAGGTGGTCTGTGGTTGCTCAGAAGAAGCTTCTGAGAGTCTGAGTGGGGAGAATGTAGGATTCTAGGGCCCAGGTGTGAGCAGGATTGATTATGGGGTGAGATAATGAGAAAAGGACTTTTTGGAGGGAGGAGGAGGCGCAGCAGAATTCAGGCCGGAGCAGCAGAAGGCACCAACCCCAGTCACCCAGTGTGTCACTCCTGGTGCCCTAGGGGGTCACAGAATTCCAAGCCTGCTTGACCATGAATGGGTCTGCACAGGAACTGGTGGAGGCTTGTGCCTTGGCGGGTCGCAGATAGCATGAAGGTCACACTGGACAGGGGAGTGTGAGTGCAGACAGGCAGCCAGGACAATGGGCTTGAAGAACGTGCCCCCAAATCCTGAGAGGCAGACAGACCCTGCTGGCACCTGAGTTTCTCACTCACGTGTCCACACTGCAGTGATGCATGAATCCCAGACTCCCATCAGGACGGCTAACTAGCAGCCAGGGGTTATGCTTCCCAGTCACTGAAGTTCTATTTCATTCTTTGGTGAATCTGGCCATTTATTGCCGGCCAGTTGTTTTGATCTTCACTGAGGTCTTTCATTCCCTCACATTTCCCCCTTTACCCTTTGGGCTTTATTTTACATTTTGGGCACCATGGTCCAGGTATCTGAAGTCTGACCTTGTCCCTTTCTCCCAGTGTCCTGTTGCTGCTGAGAGTGGCCGTCTGTCTGGACTGTTTGTTTCTGTGGTCATGTGAATCTCAGTGATGGGCTCATACAGGTTTGATCTTCACCATGGGACTCTGGTGAGGGCCTATTTGAGGACTGGAAAGGGCCTTGAATATTCAGGTACAATTTTCTCCTGGCACCAGGGCTGAGAGGATGATTCCCGTATCCTCCACTCACCCTTTTCCTCTCCAAAGTGCTTCCTGAGTCCCAACTTCACGTGGGGTGATTTCCAGAGAGACCAGGATGGGGCATCAACGTTTCCCTGGTTAATTGCAGGTGTGTTAGCTTCTTTCTTCATCTTGGTGATTTGCTTTATATATTTCTCAGCGACATTAGTATGTGCATACAAATTGATAATTTTTTATCTTTCTGGTAAACTCTTACATCATCTATCACTTTTTAAAAAGTTTAAAAACTTTAATTTTGAATTGAGACATAATGATTTTATGTATTTATGGGGAACATGTGACATTTTGATATGTGTCTACATTGTAGAAAGATTAAATCAAGCTGTTAGCATGTCACCTAGCTACTAGTCATCTTTCCATTTTCCATCCAGGAAAGTGGCATAGAACAGTGCACGTCCATCTAATCCCGGCTCCCCTGGGGAGACAGGGAGAAGGAGCCCTTGTTCCGAGGATGCTGTCTGCTGGCCCCGAGCACATGCTCTGCCTGCAGGGCCTGCTGGTGTTCCTTTCCCTGGGGAAAGCAGACGCCTCTGTGGGCTCAGTGACCCACACAGCTGTACCTGTGAGCTGTGTGTTTACAAACGGCCTGTCTCCTGGAAATAAATCTTTGCACTTTCCCCAGGAAATATAGTCTATAAATCAGTGTGACATTTAAGATGGGTATCACCTCCTCCCACTCCTCTGCTACTAAGTGCAGGCCCCCCACGTTTGCTGCAGAGCCTGGGACATGGCCAACCCCATCCAGTGCGGTTCACATAGGGACATTCGGTTAACAATAAAGTCACTGACATCTTCGAATGCCTGCTCTGTCACCACAGACATGACCTTGCACTGCACTGGGGGAAAGATGACTTGGTGAAATGTTAAACAGGTGACCTCCCTTCCCCTTGCTGACATCACATGCATCTTGGTGTTAGAAGGCCACCATGGCCGCAGACGGCATTCACTTCTGAGTGCTATGATGGTTAATATTACGCATCAACTTGGCTAGGCTGTGGTGCCCATAGGTTTGGTCTCATGCTGACCTAGATGTTTCTGGAAAGGCATTTTGGAGGTGTGATTAACCTTTACGTCAGTAGACTTGGAGTGAGGTGAATGAGGGTGTGAGGGTGGGCCTTGTCCAGTCAGTTGAAGACCTTGGAGAAAAATACTGCAGTCCCCTGAGGAGGAGGGTGAAGGCAGGAATCCTCACTGCCTCCTACTCAAGGCTGCAAGCAACTCCTGCGGGACCCTCCACCCCAGCCCCTCGACCCCCGGCTCTGCAGCCTGCATACCTGTCTGGGGAGCCAATTCCTTAAAATAAATCTCTTTCTGTCTATATATACATAATCCTAGTGGTAGGTTTCTCCTCGGAAGCTGGGCTAGCAGACGTGCAGATGGTACAGTGCACAGCATTCTGAATGCACGCACTGAAGTTACCATTTCCCCCGGTAACGGATTTGGATTAACACGCTAACTCACTCCTATCTGCAACTATGAATAAAAAAATTGCTGGTGCCAAGTTCAAATGTTTGTAGTGAGATAGCTTGAAGGAATGACATTTTATGTAATTCACTCGAGGCCATAGCACACAAAACTAGGAAGGAAAAGCAAAGTAATGCAAAGCAACTCTTACTGTGCCCTCTGCCCCGGGACCCTCCACGTCAGCCACCTCGTAGCCCAGTTGTGCTCACTGGGGCAGCAGAGCCCCAGCTCCTGCCTCGTGTGTCTTTAATGCACTCGCCACCCTCTGATGGTATCTGTCACCCTCTCGTGATATTTACTGGCTAAACTGCTTTTGTGTGTTTCTCTGAGATGAAAGTCAGCTCCCAGGACCTAGCGCTGGCGTATAGTAGGTGCTCAATTCATCTTCTGTTGAAATGAATATAAACAGGTGAGTAGTCATCACTACAAAGAGAGTGAGTAGCAGGTCAGGGCATTGACGTGCCACTGGAAACTGCTGGTTGGGGGGCCTGCTCTGAAGGTGTGTGGGTCAGAGAGTGAGTCTGGGGTTCACCTGGACGGAGCTTCTGATCCCAGCTCAGCCAGGCGTGTGGCCGTGTAGTCTCTCTGTGCCTGGTGTCCACGTGTGGCATGAGCAACCCAGTACTTGCCATTATAAGCTGAGGGTTCAGGACTCAGCCAGGTGAGGAGGGGCATGTGGCAGGAGCCTGGTGAAGGGCCCGCATAGTTATCTCAGGATCACGTGGACAATCACATCATGAGCTTTCCTGTTTCCCTTCCTGCCTGCTGTGGCACCAAGCTCAGCCAATGCCTGTCTCATGCTCAGGACGAGCTTGCGGGACACCGGTGTGGGGAGGGAGTCAGCAGGCAACACGGTGTGGCCTTCCCCAGCCCTTCATCTAGATGGAGGCTGCCCTGCCTGGTGGCCCTTCCAAAGTGGGATCCTAGACAAGGCTGCATTTATAGAAGCTCCACGGTCAAAATCTTAATCACAGCTGAGTTGTGACCCTAGTGATGAGTGACTTGGGCCGGGAGCCTGTTACATGTCACCGATTTTCAAAGTCATCCTGCAGCAGCCCTGTGAGCTAATGTGATGGCTGTTCCTGGTGGTCGGCAGAGACCGAGGGCTGTGGGCAGTGGACGGGGCCTGTAAGTTTGAGCAGTGGCTCTGGGAGGCACATTCTCTTGCTCTCGGGGATTTCCCAGGGCCGTAGTCCGCCCTGCCCAGATCTAAGATGGCTCCACGATGGGGAAACCGCTGGGTGGGGTGCCTGCTCTGAAGGTGTGTGTCCTCCAAATTCATGTGCAGACATCCTAATTCCCAAAGTGTTGGAATTAGGAGGTGCAGAATTCAGAAGGTGATTAAGTCATGAGGGTGAAGCCCTCACCAAGGGATTAGTGTCTTTATGAAGAGAGCTTGAGAGTTCTATGGCCCTTTTCTTTCCTTTTCGTAAGATAGTCTTAACTCTGTCACCCAGGCTAGAGTGTCCTGGCATCACTACAGCTCACAGCAACCTCAGATTCCTGGCTATTTTCCTGTCCACGGTATTTTGCCACAGTTCCTGGAGCTGACTAGGACCCGGGGAACTTGAACTGAGCAGGAAGCAACTTGCTATGAACCAGATACTTTGGCTGTGCCACCCCCCGTATGTCCCCCTGTGACAGTTTTGGGGGAGGAGCTTTTGCAAGGTGATCAGATGTAGATGAGGTCATAATGGGATTAGTGCCTTGTAAGGAGATGGCGAGACCAGTGTGCCCCCCTCTCTCCAATGTGTGGACACAGGGAGAAGGTGGCGTCCATAGCGGCCTCGATTTTGGGTTTCCCAGCCCCGTGAACAATGACTGTCTATTGTATAAGCCGCCTGATCTGTAGTATGAGGTTACAGCAGCCCCAACTCGCTAAGGCAGGCCCAGGGGGAAATGAAAGAGAAGGTCCCGATATAGGCAGTGGAGGGGGAAGGGAAGGCTGGATTCTGGAAGAACAAGGGCCACATTTTGAACGCTCATGTTTATGTCAGAAGAGGCAGCCACAGATTTGGGAAGTACAAAAGCAGTTCTGGTTCACTCTTCCCTGGTTATGGGAAATAATCTCACTTAAACATTACCAGCAACACGATTGTGGTTGAATTACATGCAAAGTTAGTATAAGAACAACAAAAAGAAAACAATTAGCATAATAATGTTGCTGCAAGCAATAAAATCCAAAGGAAAGATGTAGCCACAAGAAATGGAAAACCTCACAATTTCAAAACAATCTAATTTTGTTTTTAACAAACAAGAGAACTTGTTTAAAAAGAGTGTATCAGAATTAAAATAACACAAAAAGGAGATGACTGGATAAATGGAAGATAAATAGCGCTCACAAAACTTAGTAAACAATTAAAAGAAAAACATCATTTCAGGAAAAAAGAGATGATATTAGAAGGAATGTAAGAGTAAATAACTGTTATAAATAATGTCGCCAGAGAAATATAAAACACAAAGGAAGGAATATTTTAAAAAGAATGAAAATTGGTAAAGACATCAAAACATTTGAAAGTAATAATACAGAAAGCTGGAAAAGAAGATGGCACATTATCGTCCATTGAGTTTCTTTGAATACAAGGTTGGACAATCGAGTTCGTGAACTCATCCTACAAAAAGTGCTTTGAAGGGTGCGCGAGGCGCGGGGTGGGTGCCCAACTTTCCTGTGGTGCGTCCAAGCTGACCCTGGGGATACTCAGCAGTGAGGTGTGCAGCGCTGTCCCCAGGAGGAGTTTGGGGGCTTAACTGTCCATTTTCCTCTGATATAAAGACGAGTCAGAAAGTGAGATGAGAGTCTGGTTTTCTTTCCTCTTTAAGAGTCCCGATCTAATTGCATTTAAACCCAGTAGTTGTACTAGAGTGCGCTTCTGCGCTGATCATTGTGGCTGGCTTCCCAAACGTGGACTGTGGCCTTTTTCAATAGTTACGTCTTCTTTTAATTGAGGAAGTTTTATTTTGTGTTAAGTATCGGTTTCAGTATTCACTCTGTGTCATGCAAACAAAAGGAAAAAAAATGATAGCAAATCAGTGGGATAAGAATGGACAGTTAGCACGGGGAACCAGGCAGCAGGGGACTCGTTAGCATGGGGTACCAGGCAGCAGGGGACTGGTTAGCACAGGGTACCAGGCAGCAGGGGACTCTTTATCATGGGGTACCAGGCAGCAGGGGACTCATTAGCATGGAGTACCAGGCAGCAGGCGACTAGTTAGCACGGGGTACCAGGCAGCAGGGGACTTGTTAGCATGGAGTACCAGGCAGCACGGGACTCATTAGCATGGGGTACCAGGAAGCAGGGGACTAGTTAGCATGGGGAACCAGGCAGCAGGGGACTCGTTAGCATGGGGTACCAGGAAGCATGGTACTAGTTGGCATGGAGTACCAGGCAGCAGGGGACTCGTTCGCATGGGGTACTATGCAGTAGAGACTTGGTAGCATGGGGAACCAGGCAGCAGGGGACTAGTTAGCATGGGGAACCAGGCAGCAGGGGACTAGTTAGTATGGGGTACCAGGCAGCAGGGGACTAGTTAGCACAGGGCACCAGGCAGCAGGGGACTCGTTAGCAGGGAGTACCAGGCAGCAGGGGCCTCGTTAGCATGGGGAACCAGGCAGCTGGGGCTAGTTGGATGGTGTACCAGGCAGCAGGGGACTAGTTAGCATGGAGTACCAGGCAGCAAGGGACTCGTTAGCATAGGGTACCAGGCAGCAGGGGACTAGACCAGGTAGCAGGGGACTAGTTAGCATGGGGTACCAGGCAGCAAGGGACTCATTAGCATGGGGTACAAGGCAGCAGGGGACTAGTTAGCATGGGGTACCGGGCAGCAGGGGACTCATTAGCATGGAGTACCAGGCAGTGGGGGACTCATTAGCATGGGGTACCAGGCAGCAGGAGGCTAGTTAGCATGGGGAACCAGGCACCAGAGGATTAGTTAGCATGGGGTACCAGGCACCAGAGGACTAGTTAGCATGGGGTAGCAAGCACCAGAGGACTAGCTCACATGGGTGCCAGGCATTCAAAGAAATAGCCAGAGTTCTAGGGTCTGAGAGGACTGGTTAGCATGTAGTGCCAGACACCAGAGAACTAGTTAGCATGGGGTACCGGGCACTCAAAGAAGCAGCACCGAGGTCTGGGCTCTAAGTGGCCTAGTTCGCAGGGACTACCAGGTACCAGAGGGCTAGCTGACATGGGCGCCAGCGCCCCAGGAAACAGCACAGACAGCAGGTAACTGGGCGGCAGAGTCTGGGAAGGGAGGAGAGCGCTGGCAGGAAGGTCAGAGCGCAAGTGTCCGTTCAAACAGAAATTCAAGCCCTTCTGTGCAGCTGAAGACGCATCAGAGAAAGAGCGAGTTACACACAGGACGCGGAGAGTGAGCGTGCGTCACGCATAGTGTACGTGTCTGTCGTGTAACTGTGACAGAATGGAGACAACGACGGTTTTGAGAACACTGATAACCAATACGCAAAACGGACTCGGTGCAAATGAAAGATGGTTTTCAGAATGGCTAACAAAGTGCGATCCAACACTGTGACGTACACCTGAGCCCCTCCCGAAATAAAGAAATTAAGGAAGACAAAAAGGAAAGTACGAATTGAATAAGTAAACAAAAACAAAGCAGGTATAACCTCCGCGCGCTCTGACAAGGCCGCTGTTAGACACACAGCTCTGAAAGAGTTTAAGACGAGGCATTTTTGTAATGTTAAGGCTGCAATCCACGACGAAGCTATCACAATCATTAACATATGTGTGTGCAGGTATAGTAATAAGTATATATATAATATACATAATCAGAGTCTCGTCCAAAGAGCGGAATCACAGGAGGTACCAGGAGAATCAGAAGGAACGCACTCACAAGAGAATTCCCCGCGACGCCCCAAAGCGTCAGTGAGGAGACAGGAGACTTCAGAGACAGGACCAATGAGGCAGGTCCTGAGGGTACATATTGAACTCTGATCTCTGATAATTGGGGAAATATCCTCTTTTTGAAAGTACATGAAACATCTCCCAAATTGACCATATTTTAAGCCACAAAGAGAATCTTATGAAATGCAGAGCCTACAGATAATACAATCAGCATTCTTTTACCGTAAGCAGTAAAACTAAAAGTTAATTACAGCACTAACAAAAGCCTTGCCCACAAGACATGCTATTAAACAACGCTTGGAACAAAAGCAAAAAATAAATAACGAAACTACAGAATTTCGTAAGAATAATGATGCACACCAACAATATAAGAATCTATAGAAAATATTTAAGGATTTTATAAAAGAGTAATTTTAGACTTAAATAAAAATGAGCATAATTAAAAAAATGAAAAAAAAGAAAAGGAAATGAATTAAAATCTAATACAAAAAGCTTGGGAAAAAAGTCAGCCCAAAGAAAACAGAATACAGCAGTAATAAAAGTACTAGGAGTTTTGATGAGTTGGAACGGAAAGCAGTAGAAGTAACTAGTAAATAAGTCCAAAATCTGGTTCATAGACAAATGTGAGTCCATGTACAAAAACCTTCTGGTGAAGCTGGGAAATGGAAAGCACAAATATACAAAATTAGAAGTGAAAAAATGCAAATGGGCATCAATTCCAGAAGAATTTATTTTTAAAATCATGTGATTATGTTGTAAAATTATATGTAAATAAAGTTAAAACCAAGATAGAATCATTTTTTAGAATAGCAAAAAGTACTAAAATTGACCTCATTAAAGATAGAAAATTTAAACGGCCTCATTACCATTAAAGAAAGAGGAAGTAGTTACAGAGCACCAGCTTCTCCAAAGCCCCATTTCCCTAGGGGAAAGACAACAAGTTTTAATTAGATCAATTAATAGCAATGCTACGTAGATAATTCTGGAAGACAGGGAAAGATGGAAAACTCCAAATTATTTCCATGAAACAGGTGAAACACCTATAACGTGACTGATCTTCTACCAAAACTCAAAAGTACTGTCCAATTTCACTGCACAAAAATCTTAGATCAAAGATAAACAGAAGCAAACAGAATGTAAAAAAATAATGGATCATGACCAAGTGTTCATTTTACCAGGAACAGGAAAGTGGCTCAATATTAGAAAATATATTAATGTCATCCATCAAATGAATATAGCTAAGCAGAAATATCATCTGATCATCTCACAAACAAAAGAGGTATTTTACATAATTAAACACAGTGGTGTTAAAAACACATGATGAAAATTAGCAGCTGACATATCTAAAAGTGATGGCACCACTTAGGGGCAGACATCTGCTAATGACAGGAAGAGAACCAGAGACCACCATCCTTCCGGCAGCTGGAACTATGAGGTGATGCTATCAGACAGGGATAGGAGTTGGGGCAGGGGACGTGGAAAAATAGAGGGAAAAATAAAACCATCTCCTTGTGCAAATGAAAAAATTATGCATCTTGAAAATCCCCCTAAAAGGAAAGGGAAAACTATTACCCACCCCCAAAAGGATGAGAGAATTTATGAAAATTTAGAAATTTTGAAAAATCAGTAAGAACTTATGCTTCCAGGAAGATGAAAAACTTTCTGACCCCTCCTGCTGAGTACAATGAATCCCCCTGGACGTCATATAGAGAACAGACTTCAGAGAGGAGAAGGTGCCCAAGACAAGCTGATGAGCTCCTTGGGTTTTCTTACGTCTTCATAATTCCTGGACTCGGAGCTGAAGAAACCAGTAACTTGGAAATGCCAGTGGATGCAAAAGACCACAAAAAACAACCCCAAAGCCAGCTCTTTCTAGACCAGTGGTTCTCAACCTTCCTAAGGCCGCAGCCCTTTAATACATTTCCTATGGGTCAAGACCCACAGGTTGAGAACTGCTGTTGTAGACAAAAGACGAGGAAAGTGGCAGCTTATCAAGGCAGAAACATTTTAGATAATCAGCACTCTACTCCAGCAAGGCCATACAAAATCCTGAGATGACAGTCACGTCAGAGGCCTCCCTCCTGCTCCCCACTGGGCTGGGGCCTGAGGAGTCCTGGGGAAGGGTAAGGACTGTCATCTCTACCCAGCAGGGACAGCCCCACCCACCACTGCATCAGTAGAGCCCTCCCCACCTGGGGCGTCAAGGGAGGACTTCGCTTGGCATTAATAAAAACAAACAAACAACAACAACAAAAACAAATCAGAAAGAATGGTGCCCCTTTACTTTTCCTCCTGGAGCAGTGTCAAGGGGAAATAAAAAATAATTTGTCACCAGCACACCAATCCTACAGCTAGAACAGAAGGCTTAAGTCAGACCCAGAATCTCATAACATAACACACAAATGTCCAGGATTCAATAGAATATCACTCATCATTCAAGAATCAGGAAGATCACGTGTAGAATGGAAAGGCAATCACGGGATGTCAATACTGAGACGCAGAAACGCTGGGACCCACTGACACAGGGCTCTGCAGTGGCCATGATGAAAATGCCTCCACAAGCAATTACAGACATGCCTAAACGAAAAACTGGAAAGCCCCGGCAAAAGCGATAGAGAAATAAAGAAAAGGACAAGTAGACGTTTTAGAACTGAAAGATACAATTGCAATTTTTAGAACAGCCCAGCGAATGGGCTCAGTTGCAGAGGGGAAAGGACGCAGGAAAGAATCAGTGAACTGGAACACAGAAGGAGTGAAATAACCCCATCAGAACAGCACAGAGAAAGCCACCGGGAAAACAAAAATGAGCAGAGCCTGGGGACACGTGGGATTATAACAAAAGCCTGAATCTGGGTCATTTTGTCCCTGAAGGAGCGATAAAGGAAGGAGAGGCTGAAAAGCACTTGACTAAATAATGGCTGAAAACTACGGAAATTGGCAACATACACAAGCCCCCAGATTCAAGAAGCTGAAAGAATCTCCAACGATGTAAACATATGGAAATCCAGGCCAAGATACAGCATAATTAAACTACTGAATGGCAAGAACAAAGAAAACGTTTTTGAAAGCAGCCAGAGAAAAAGAACACCCAACCCAGGAAGGAAAAGCAGCAGGAATGACAGCGGATTCTTCATCAGCAACCACGGAGGCCAGAGGGAATGATACGACATGTTTCACCCACTAAAAGAAAAGCACTGTCACCCCAAAGTCCTGTACACGTGAGAATATCCTTCAAAAGTGAAGGGGAATTAAGACATTGGCAGATGAAGGAAATCTGAAAGAATTTGTCGTTGGCAGACTGACTCCAGCAGAATGATTTAAGGGAGTTCTCCAAGCAGAAAGGAAATGGGGAGAAACAAACCTGAAAAGGTAAAGACTAGAAGAGGAACACGGTAAACAGAAATATGGGTAAATACTGCTGTGCTCCCTTGTTCCTCTTGAGTCTTACAAATAGCATTTGATGGTTGTAGCAAAAATGACACTGTTCCATGTGGTTCCAAATATATGCCGAGAAAATATTTCATAGAATTTCAAACAGAGAGAGGAAAGGTCTTGAAGAGAGATAACGTTTCTATGCTTCACTCCAACTAGTCATCGGAGGACACCAATCGTCTGCGAGAATTTTTATCTGTATCTACATGGTATGAGCTATAGCAAACACTAAAGACACTATCGGAGAGGGACACTTACAAAAAGAATGCTTCATGTAAACTATTTTATACATTTTGGGGGGTTTTAATTTTTAATTTTGTCTTAGCTAAACACAGCTAACAGTGAATGATTCCCACCCCCCCGCCTTGTGGGATTGTCAGGGGAAATTAAGTATAAATACTTAAGAACTATTACCTGATTAAACTACACCTTTAATTAAAAAAAAACTACAGATAAATTAAAATAGAATTCTAAAAATTGTTCAAATAATCTATAGGAAAGCAGTAAAAAGTATTTCCCCCATACTCCAAGAAAGGAAGAGTGGCGAATAAACAGAAAATAAGAATTAAAATCATAGACTTAAGTCCTAAAATATCAATAATTATATTAATGTGTAAGCAATTTAAATTCATTACTTAAGATACAGTGGGTGGTAGGGTGGATTAAAAAGCATGACCCAACTATGTGCTGTCTATAAGAAACTCATTTTAAATACAATGTTATAGGTAGGTTGAAAGTAAAAGGATGGAAAAAATAAATCATGCAAGCCTTAATCAGGGGAATGCAGGAGCAGCTACAGTAAAATTAAATAAAGTAGGTTTAATAACCAGAATCCACAGAGAACTGAAACGTATTAGCAAGAAAAGAACAGGTGATCCCATCTCAGGGTGGGCAAAGGACTTGAAGAGAAACTTCTCTAAAGAAGACAGGTGCATGGCCTACAGACACATGAAAAAATGCTCACCATCCTTAGTCATCAGAGAAATGATGCTATGATTCAACAATAAAAAAAATTAAATAAAGTAGACTTCAGACCAAAGAAAAGTATCAGAGAGAGACATTATATAATGACATAAGAGAGTAAGTTCGCCAAGGAGACATAGAAATCCTAACTTTGAACAAAATCCACAATTAAGAGCTGGAAAATTCTCTTGAAAATTGATAGAACAGCTGGATAAAAAATAACCAAAGTGGGGCAGAACCAGCAACCCACCAGCCGCGATCCTCTTGATTTTCAAGGGAGGTGCCACCGAACAACCACGGAGGACAGACCTTCTCAAGTGTCCATGAAAATAGACCAAGTGGACCACTCCCCTCACCGTGACGCGAACCCCGACGAGTTTAGAAAGAACTGAAATCGTGCCCTGGGTCCCGTGGCCACAGTGGATCCCCCTAGAGACAACTAACAGGACGGTAACAGGAAACTTTCCAAACACCACCACACAAAGCGACACATTCCTCGGCTATCGGTGCGTCAGAGAGGAAGCCTTAAGGGAAATAAGAGAAAAATACTTCGAACTGAATGAAAATGAAAACGTATTTAGGGGACACAGCTACAGCGGTGACGAGAGGGGAATTTGCAACCTTTAATGCGTGCGTTACAAACCAGGAAAAGTCTCTGTTCAATAATCTGAACTCCCACCTTAGTAACTTAAAAAGTGTGAGGAGCGAAATGAACCCACAGCAAACAGAAGGAAGAAAATAGTAAAGAGAGAAGCAGAAATTTAAAACAAATTGTAATGTTTTAAAGACTTTACACAAATGATATATAGGTTTAATGTAATGCCTATCAATCTCAGTAAGATTTTTTTTCTTTTTGCAGATAAAGACAAGATTTTTCTAAAATTTGTACGTAGTATGGAAAGGCAAAGGCACTAAAATAGCTAAAATAATTTTGGAAAAGAAGAATAAAATGGGAGAAATAAGTCTCCAATTTTCTTTCTGCCTTTAATTGTGGCAAAATACATATAACATAGCATTTACCACCTGCATTTTTTTTGAATGTACAGCTCGGTGGTGCTAAGTATAGTCACATTGTTGTAGACCAGTCTCCAGAATTCTTTTTGTCTTGTAGAACTAAAACTCTACACCTTTTAAACAATCCCATTTCCCTCACCTCCCTGGTAACCACCACTCTCCTTCCTGTCTCTGAGTTTGACTAGAGTGTCCTGATGATTGAGCGGGAATTCCCCAGTGAATGCTTAAAACTGCACAGTTACACCAGGCAGGTGATGGTTTACATTCTGGGTGGGACGTGTGTGATTTCATCACACTACTCAAAACAGCACACAGTTTAAAACCTAGCAAGTGTCTATTTCTGGAATTTTCCGTATACTGTTTTTTGGTTGACTGATGGTGACGGTACTGGCTGCCTCGTGGGATCATAGTCTTTGTTCTGGGACTGGCTTGTTTCACCTAACACAGCGTTCACAAGTTTCATCCAGGTAGCAGGGATTGGGCCTGTTTCTGCCATCGTCTGTGTGTCCCACAGTTTATCACACCTCTGACGACGGCTGCTTCTGCGTCTTAGCTATTAGAAGTACTGTTGCTATCAACATGCGATACAAATATCTCTTAGAATTTTTGTTTCAATTTTGGGTGATATATGTCCAGAAGTTGGATCCCTGGATCATATAGTGATGTAATTTTAATTTTTTTAGGAACTCATACTGTTTTCCATAGCAGCTCCACCATTGGACACGAAGGTCCCAGCATCTCTACATCCTTGCTGACACTTGTCACTGCCCGTGTTTTTGATAGTAGCCGTCCTCATGGGGGAGAGGAGGCAGCTTATGGTTTTGATAAGTGATAAGCTGGTGATGCTGAACAGCTTTTGACCTGATTATCACCCATTTGTATGTCTTCTTTGAAAAAAAACTATTAAAGATCGTTGCCCATTTTTGTTGTTGTTGCTGAATTACAGAAATTCTTTTTTTTAAATTATTAAATCATAGCTGTGTATATTAGTGCAATCATGGGGTACAGTGTGCGGGCTTCATATACTATCTGAAATATTTTCATCCAACTGTTTGACATAACCTTCATAGGATTTTCTCATTTATTGTGTGAAAACATTTGTGTTCTGCATTTAGTAGGTTTCATCTGTCCCTTCTAAGATGCACCATAAGTGTGATCCCACCATGTACACCATGGAATATTATGCAGCCTTAAAGAAAGTTGGTGACTTTATCTCTTTCATGTTTACATGGATGGAGCTGGAACACATTCTTCTTAGCAAAGAATGTCAAGAATGGAAGAAAAAGTATCCAATGTATACAGCCCTACTATGAAGCTAATTTATAAATTTATAGCTTTTATATGAAGGCTATAATCCAATTATAGCACAAGGAGACGGGGAGAGGGGTAGGGAAGGGAAGGAGAGGAGGAGGGTGGGTGGAAAGAGGGTAAATGGTGGAGTTACACTCATGGTGCCTCTTAGAAGGGACAGGTGAAACCTACTAAATGCACAACACAAATGTTTTCACACAATAAATGGGAAAATCCCATGAAGGTCATGTCGAACAGTTGGATAAAAATATTTCAGATTGTATATGAAGCCCGCACACTGTACCCCATGATTGTACTAATGTACACAGTTATGACTTAATAAAAAATAAAAATTAAAAAAAGAGCATGGTCATTTAAAAAATGTAATGGACAAAATGTAAATTTGAAATTAGGGCTGGGAGAAATCTCATAGACACAAAAAGCTCAGTAAACCCCAAGTAAAAGTAGGCTTTAAGTAAGCCACATTGGAGAACAGTTTATTAAATCCACCAAATACCATAGATAATGGAAAGATCGAAAAATCAGGTAGAAAGGAAAAAAAATTCCATTGCATACAGTGTAAAACAGTCAGAATGATGGCTTAAGCCTCACTAGAATCAAGGAAACAGAAAGAAAATAGGACAACTTTTTAAAATAACTGGATGGGGGGGTCAAACTAAAACTATATATTCATCAAAAATCCTATAAAAATAAAAGAAAAAATGAAGATTTTTTATTAAATAAAACTATCTCACATACTTAAAACATGTTAAAACAAGTGTGACAGGCAGATGGGAATTAATACTGAAAGAGAATTTGGATTCATAAGAAAGAATAAAGATAACTGGAAATGATAAAAGAGAAGTTACACATAATAGTCATTTTTCTCCTGTGTCCTGAAAGTCTTTAAGAGACTATTGACTCTTTAAAGCAAAAAGAATTTTGGGAGTTTATAATACACCTTTGACAGTGCCATAGAAGTTATAAGGAGGCTATAAGGGGAATTACACTGCTTTAAGGCTCCTCTACACTATGTGAAGTGACACATCATTAATTTAACATGAAATGGAGAAGTTAAGAATACATATTATGTTTAATAAAAATACTAACACAATTTCAATAACAAAATGCAAAGAGGTGTAGGTTAAAATACAATTCTAAAATCAGCGACAGGAAAGAAAAGAGAAATAAGGGTATCGCAAAGGGCAGAAACAAAAAGAAAATAAGCAATAAAATGTTGTCTTAAACCTAACATATCAGCGATTATGTTAAATTTAAATAGAGAGGGCAGCGCCTGTGGCTCAGTGAGTAGGGCGCTGGCCCCATATGCTGAGGGTGGTGTGTTCAAATCTGACTCTGGCCAAACTGCAACAAAAAAATAGCCGGGCATTGTGGCGGGTGCTTATAATCCCAGCTACTCGGGAGGCTGAGACAAGAGAATCGCCTAAGCCCAAAGGCTGAAGGTTGCTGTGAACTGTGTTGCCATGGCTCTCCAGGAGGGCAACAAAGTGAGACTCTGTCTCTAACAACAACAACAAAAAGATTTAAATGGAGAATTTACTGAAATTAAAACACAGAGATCTCATGAATGATTAGAAAAAATATCCAGTTATATGTTGTATATGAAAAATAGACTTTTTCTGTACAAGCACTATAAGGTTTAAAGTAAGGAGATAGGGAAATATATTCTATGCAAACACTGAGGATTACTTTGAGAGATAAAGTAAGGCATTTAAAAATGATAAAGTGGAAAATGTATCAAGAAAATATAACAATCCTATATGTTTATTCACTTAATGTGAGAGCTTTGAAATAAATAAAGCATAATTTGAGAGGTCTACGTGAGAAATGGACCCATTCACAATCACGGTTGATATAGGAAATATTAACAACCCGTCTTTGACAGCTCTTTGTAAAGTTTAACATGCACTTACCCTGTGACTCAACTATTTGACTTCTAGGAATTTAAACAGTAGAAATGAAAACTTATATTTGTAGCACACATTGTACATGTTCACTGTGGCTTTGTCCAGAATAGCACAAAACTGGACCCAATTCAAATGTTTATCAGCAGGAGAATGGAAAAGAAAATTACCTCCCCCTCACTCCCACTATGTTACGTGGATAAGCACTGATAAAGGGAATGTGGAAGGAATGAAGGCATACTGACTACAACAGGGTTTCTCAAAATAATCATGCTAAATGAATAAATCCATTAGACACAAAAGTATATATATATATAGTGTGATTTGATTAAGCTCAAATTCAACAACAGGCAAAGCTAATCTATACTTTTCTCATGTAAATGGAAAAGAAGGACATCTTGTGTTGATAGAAAAAAATATACACATTGATTTTGGTGGTCATTAAAGACTAAATGTGAATTTTAGTACATTTAAATTGTATCTCAATTAAAAAATCAACTGATAATTAACCACTGAATTGTGTAATTTTCCATAGGTTATGATAGGTCTCTCACTGGTAACACAATGATATTTAAGTTCTGTGTTTATGACTAATGGTTTTAAGTGTCCTCTTCCACTGTCTTGTGAAGGATACCCAATTAAAGAATATCAAAAATTTTGTTTTCAGTTTCATTGAGAATACATTTAAATTTTAGCTACTACTATATACACACACACACAAAGAAAAAAATAAGGATTAGAAAACTGAGGCTTAAAAGAGGGTTCCTCAATACTATTATATTAAATTTGCTATGGACTTTGAGATCTTCACTCTTGGCTGCTTTTGCCAGAATTTTCATCTGAAATGATTATTCTATCATATTGTTCTAGCAATATAATAAGTCATATATTATTAAAATATCCAATTGTGTAGCTGAAGGAGTATCCCCCACTCTCAAGAAGAAACAGTCTAGGCCATACGCTCTCCTCAGACACAGGTGGGGAGTGGTCTGGACTCGGGATGGAAGCAGTCAATTCTAAAAGACACATGGAGAAGACAATGAAGTGATAAAACAGGGAAACTGAGTCACATACCCCAGAGCACACAGAGCAACTATCCAAAACACAATTCACATCATGCTGCTTCTGTACTTGAAACCCTTCAGAAATGCTTGGTTTCAAATTCTGGTGGAAAGTTAATATCCTTACACGCACTGGCTTGGTGCAATCGTTCTGACCTCAGCTCAAACCAGCTGACCCTTCATCTCTCATGGCAGCCATAGTGGCCTCCTCACTCTTCCAGGCTTTTTGGTTTGCTTACACTTCTTTCTTTCAGATATTCTCACAGTTTAATCATTCACCTACGTAAAGACGTTCTCAAATATTACCTTTACTGAGGCCCATGTTTATCACAACATTGAAATATGCAATTGTTCTAATCGTGTACTCCTACTTACCCGGGTCTGTTATTTTTGTTATATTGATGTTATTGTTTATAAAACACCATCTTCTAAAATACACTATGTTTCAATTTACTTTTTATGTTACCATTTATTGCCTATCTTTCCTCTCTAGAACATAAAGAACAGAATTGTTTGTTTGTTTATCTTTTGATAATTGTTGTATCCCTAAGCTCCTAGAACAGTGCTTTTCACATAATAGGTACCTAAAATATTTTTTGAGTAAATGGAGAAAATTTAAAGGGATATTTAAAAATAATGCTAAAGAATAATTTCGGAGCACTTCATATTTATAGAATAGTGCATGAATGTACGCTGTATTATAAATATCATTTAAAATACTTAAGTGACAGTTTTATTCCATTTTATTTTCAAATAAAATGATAACAATAAAAGGAAGTTCCATCATCCACCTAGGAAAAATTCCATGTAAGATAATACCTTGGGATCCCTTGCATTTGTGGTCGTTTTTTGGTATCCTCTAGGGAAAAACATTAGATGATATGCAAATATAGGAAATTCTCCAATCCAACACTTGATAGAGTTTGGATTTTAGTTGTTTTTGTTATATATGAAAGCATTTGAACTGCTTCCTACTTAAATACAGTAGAAACTCTGTAAATTGACCACCCAAGGGACTATAACAAACTAGTTAGCAGAAGGAACCAGACTGCTGTGCTGACATATGTGGTACATGTGGGGCCTGTGGAAAAGGTCAGTTCTACTGGACATTCTACTGTATATTAAATGCTTATAGCTACTCCTGTTTTATCAATGTTGTTCAAATTTTCTGTTACACTAATGTGTCTTTTAGGAAACTAACAGTTTTGGACACAATGCGTTTGATATTGATGTGTGTGTGTGTGTGGTATTATATCTCATATATAAGAAGAATGTATTTATTTTGTGTTGAATGCTTTTACATTGTATCTTACAGTGAGGAAAAACATCTTTAGCATCAAAAAACCTGAGCTTACTTTCAGTTCTTTTCTTTACAAGGTATTTAAGCATTTCACTGAATGTCTTTGAATCTTTAGTAGGATAATCTTGATTTGGGG
>CAUYRH010153940.1:0-34434 GCA_963574655.1 Perodicticus potto | reverse complement strand
AAAAATGGCCAGGCGTTGTGGCGGGCGCCTGTAGTCCCAGCTACTTGGGAGGCGGAGGCAAGAGACTCGCTTGAGCCCAGGAATTGGAGGTTGCTGTGAGCTGTGATGCCACAGCACTCTATCCAGGGTCACAGCTTGAGGCTCTGCCTCAAAAAAAAAAAAAAAAAAAAGGAAACTGTATTAAAGACATGGGTAATAAATACACAAAACTCATCACTTCCTAATTATTTTACTACGTTTACTAGCATCTATTCTTTCAATGCCATCTGCATCCATTATCCTTGTGCTGTAGAAATGCTACTTGGCATCTCTTCCCAACTCTACATTCAACGACATCGTATTGGTGGCTTGAAATTAGCTATAGCGGGAGTATTTACACCATAGATATCAGCAAATGGCGCAAGAAGGGACATGTTTTCCCTGGAGAACCCATTATCAAGTACTTATGGGCACACCAAAGTTTATGACACGGTCCAAGGAGCACCTTTGTACAGGCTGCCCCGATTTCCTCCCCCTTACACACACACAACACACACATACACAGAATTGACAACTATGCCCCTACTATATCTTGTGTGCTCTATAATATTTAATATAGTCTATTTCAATCATTGGTTTAGTTAAAGACAGACACTATGTTTTACTCATCTTTGCATCACAAATGCCTCTTACATTATAAGGGGTCAATAAATACTGGTGGGATGAATGTAATGTCTCTGAGTTCAGTACTTCTTTATGTCTAGTGAGAATACCTGCTCTCTCTACCACACACAGACATTATGAGAACAAATAAAATACTAGACTTGAAAGTATTTGGGGAGGAAAGTGAAAAGTACCCTACAAGTGCAAGGTATTATTTTCACACTTTCATGTAGTTTAATGAGTTTCCATCATGAAACACCTGTTGGAACATATAATTCGAGCTTTCCTCTGTTCTCTCTCAAGATGTTCTGGTATTTAACCCCTGGGTTCCCTGGGCCTTATTGAACCTTTCTGGTGTGAGAGTCAGGAGAAACCATTTTGTTTTAATAAAAGCTGGCTATAATGTCAAATTTGAAAACCTATGGAGAAAATGATAAAATCAGAGATATGTTACCACTGAGGGAAAAATCCCAGTTGACAAACAGGGACCCAAAGCTGGGTCAAAGTGCCCTACCTAAAACTCTCTTTTTCTGCACCTTATTTTATTTTTGTCTATACGTATCTTATTTTATTTATTTTATTTTATTTTTTTAGAGTCAGAGTCTCCCTTTGTCACCCTCTGTAGAGTGCTGTTGCATCACAGCTCACAGCAACCTCCAGCTCTTGGGCTTAGGCAATTCTCTTGCCTCAGCCTCCCGAGTAGCTGAGACTATAAGTGCCCGCCACAACGCCCAGCTACTTTTTTGTTGCAGTTTGGCCAGGGCCAGGTTCGAACCCGCCACCCTCGGTATATGGGGCCAGAGCCCTACTCACTGAGCCACAGGTGCTGCCCTATTTTTGTCTGTACTTATTTTATTTTGTTAGCCCTAACATAGCACTAGTTACTATGTGTCAGACTATTCTAAGTGTTATACGGTAATAATTCATTTATTCCTCACAAAACATGTCTTACTCTGATTTTACAGATGAGAGTGAAGGGTGAGATAATTCTCTAAGGTCACACGTTCGATTCACTGTAGGCCATTTCTAGACCCTAGCCTCATGATTCTGACTCTACCTTTGCAGCCCCATAACTGGACTCTCCCTTTCTTCTCCTATACAGATATTTCCCAGAAAATTATCAGATCATTTCCTACTATGCTGGGCAGTAATAGTAAATGACAGCAGTATGCATTGTGAAATGAACCTGGCTTTTAGCCAGGAGAGCTGAATTTACTCTGCCACTAAACAGTTGTGTCATCAGGGGAGCCCAGTGACCCAGTAAAAACTAGAAGAACTCAGCATGACACCATAGTGCAACAAAGACTTGCTTGCTATAGCAAGGGGCCCCTTGGGGAAGGATGTGGCCACTCCCAGCATAATAGTACAGAAAGTACTAAGTCAGGGATCTTCCCACTTGGCAAGTTTCTCACCACTGGAGGACTGCCTTGACCACCAGACCTCTGCAGGGACCTAGCAAGTCACTGGGGACTGCACCCACCTCTGCTTATATCCTCGATCCCAGATCTTTTGTGTTGCTCATTTCTATAGTAAAACAAAGTACAAGCAACTTGGGCCCAATGCGAGTCTCCATAGTCACAGGTCCATGGACCATGGCCAGCCTTTGTGATCCAAACTGTATCAGGCCCCCTGGGCAAGTCATTTAACATCTCCGAGTCTCTGCTTTTCCATCTATCAGTGTGGGAGTCAGTGTTGTTTAGTAGGAATAAAAAAGCTTTTCGTGTCAGACAAATTTTCTTATTCATTCATTCATTCACTAAAGGAATATTATGTACCAGTCATCTTAGTTGGGTGTTGGGGACGTAATGGCGAACGAGGCCGATCCTGGCTTATGATGCTTATGTTCTAGTTGGGAAAACAGGCACGAGACAAGTGAGTGAATAAATAATTACGAATTGAAATAAGTGATGCAGTAAACACTGCAATAGAAATGGTATGTGTTGAGGGAGTGTCATTTTCCACAGGGTGATTAAACAGAGTTTCTCTGAAGAAGAGGCATTTGAGCCAATTTATTAGATTTTTACCAGATTGTGACTTTGGACAAATTACAGTAAATTTTTTGAAAAGGTGCAGTAGTGACTGTTCTGAGCTTCCAAAACTCCCACCTCCCAGGATCCTTGTGCTACTCCACTGAGACAAGATTTGTAAAACATCCAGCAAGTATGTAAACGTTAATTCCTTTCTCTGTCCAGCTGGAGCAGTTGATGTTTTCCAGCCTGAAAATTGCTGAAAGTTCGCATAATCTGATTCGGTAGCTATTAACCTACTTAATCAAAAAGTTGGGAATTTAGCAGATAAATCAAGTCACCCCCAAATTAGCAAAAATAATACATGCTTCCACTTTAGGATTGAGGTAGATGCCTCTAATTTAGGATCTCCCACCTCATCAAATCTGGCTAATCCTTACCCTAAAACAATCAGCTGGCAAAGAAGAAAATTAATATCCAGCAATTTTCCATATTAGCACCAGCCAGATTTCCCTTCACTAACTAAATCTTTCACAAAAAGTTATGGGAGATATTTACTACTGGATCCTTATACTGTCCAAGGAAATGGTGCCTTAATTTCTCCTTAGGGTAGAACAAAGAAACAGGTCTCTAATAAAGAAAAGATGCTGTGATCTCCGTTTCCAGGAGGGAGAGTAGGTGAGTTTAATTTTCACATCCAAGGTCACATAACAAAGTTGCTAGCAAGCTCAGACCAGAATTCAAGGCTATAGGCTCTTGCCACTGTTTTCCTGCTTAGACCAGTGGCTGCCTGGGGTGATGATTAAAAAATCAATTCAGCAGAACTAAAACCCCTACCAACTGGTTACCCTATCACAAGACACACACACACACTCACAAATTGATAGAGCAAATGATTCAGACTTTGTCAAGAATAACTTGATCATTTGGGTATTCTAAAGAATCTGTACTAAGAGCTAAGATAATCATACAGCAGGCCAGTCCCTAAGATCACTTGTGGAACCTCATCTGATCACAGTTTAGAAAGCAGAGTGCTAAACACAGACGCACACACAGAGCCGACCTTTTTTTTAGTGCTTATTGTTAATAATGTACCGACAAGTAAAAGTTTAAGCTGTGTTTCAGCTGGAGCCTGAAATGCAGGGAAGATCACACTGTTGGGCCACAAAGAAAGGAAGTGAAAGCTGCCCAACTTGCTGAAGCAAAAGCAATGTTCTTGGTGTGTGCTTTAAGATACATTTCACGATCAAGAAAGAATCACTATTTACTCAAATATTATTTCCAGTTATTCAAATTAAAGATAATAAATCTTGAACTTGAATTTTATCCAAACAGCTATAGTATAACATAAATCATCAGCACCTAAACCCTTCAAGTTTTTGTCTTTAAAACATTATCGAAAATATGCTTTCACCTTCAAAGAAGCATATGCACTTCTATTTATACTCAGCATAGACAGTTCTAACCCTAAAATGTAAGAGCACTGTCAAAATTAAAATAATATACTTAGGCTTTAAGCTAAACCATTGTTGCTTTCAAATTATTCAGTACAGAAAACCATGAGTTATGCTTGAAATAAATTAGAAGCAATGGCTGTAACAACCATGTCCCAAGTCGATGCTTTTGAACAGCTTGTAGAAATACAACCTTGCTTTGGTGGCCAAAGCAATTTAAGCAAATTACAGATGCTTAACCTTTTGTTGAATGACTGTACTGCAGTCAAATTTTATATACTTTAAAAACCAATATTATAGATAGTAATTATAATTGCTTTTGACAAGTAGGTTGAGAAGCCATCCCAGCCATCCAACATATATATTACAGGGTTTTAAGCACAATTCTACATAAATCATTTAAAGCAGCCGAAGAACAGAAGTCACTGTAAAACAGATGCAGTTTGGAACTTGGTTCTCCTAAAACATTAGAAGGGCTCTGGCATCTAGTCAAAGTAATCTAGGGCTGGAAAAATTTTTGGCAAACGAGAGGAATTACTGGAATAATATGGACACGCTCCCACTTTGCTATACAGAGAAACAATTTTATGGTTCCCAAAGTTAGCTTACTTTTCTCTTGTTAAAAAAAATCCACCATTCAATATGGCGAATGTAACTCATGAGGAGATTTCTTTCACATTTTGCTACAGAAGATAGGCAATATAAAGCTGTTAGGTACAGAAGTATTCAGGTATTCTTAAGTGAAAATGATGTGGCATTGGGATACTCAATAAACGTCAAGCTCTAACACTACTTGCCTCTGCTTTTTCTTCTACCATCAGTTTTGGCTAAATACTCTTTTATTTGTCATCTCTTTAAATGAGGTTCTGTCCTGGACACTCTGCTCTTCTTACTGCCAAGGTTTCAATGGCCACCCAGAATCAGATCTGCGTCCTCAGCTCTAGCACCTGCCATTTCTATCTTTGCCAGGATGTCCCAAAGGCCCCTCTAACACACACATACAAAAGTGGACTCATCATCTCTTCCCGTCACCTCCACTATGTCCCATAACTTCCCACCACCTTCTACCTCTCACCACCGCCTGATGTTCCTCCTCTCTATTTCAGCAGTGCTTACCAGAAGTTTGGGGCTCATTCTAAAAAGTCTGCAAGGAGTAGGGAGAAAGTATATGAGTATATGAGCTTCAGGGTTAAGTTCCTCCAGGCACTACCACGTATTAATTAGATGAACTATCAGGAAGATTATCCCACTCATGATCTGATTCCATATACAACATGGACTCTAGAATCAGACTGGATTCCTAGCCTGGCTCTGCTACTTGGGGGATGTATCATCTTCAACAAGTTATTAACATTGATGAGCTTCGGTTTCCTTATCTGTAAAATAAAGATAATAGAAGTTTTAAACTCATACATGGTTGTATCTTAGGATATATTGCATGGAAAACACAAGCACAGTCCCTGACGTGCAATAAGCACTCAGTAAATATTAGTCATATTATCGTTATCTGTATTCTTCCCTCCTCTGGTTATTCTCCCAACATTTTATTATAAAAATTCTCAAACATACAGAAAAGCTGAAAAACTTACATAATGAACACATACATCCCTACCGCCTAGGTCCCACCATTGTTAACAGCTTGTTGTATTGGCTTTAGCATCGATCTATACATCTATCCATCCCTGTTCCCTCTTATTTCTTTTTTTGTTTGTTTATTTGTTCGTTTTTTGGCCAGGGCTGGGTTTGAACCCACCGCCTCCAGCATTTGGGGCCAGCGCCCTACTCCTTTGAGCCACAGGCGCCGCCCCCCCTCTTATTTCTTGATGCTTGTCAGTTGCAGCATCAGTTCACATTGTTCCTAAATGCTTCAGCATGCTTATCATTCACTATAGTTCAGTATTTGGGTTTATGATGAAATGAACACATAGCAAAACAACCAATCATAAGATGCTTCTATTAGTTTTGACAAATGCCTATGTCCCATGGAAAACTTTGTGAAGATATAGAACGTTTCCATCACCCCTCAAAGTTCCTCCATGTCTCCTCACAATTGGGACATCCTCACCCTCCTAAGAGGCAACCACTGTTCTGATTTGGTTTTCTACCAGAGGCTCATATATTCTAGAACTTCTTACAAATAGAGCTATAAAGTATGCACTCTTACCTTCAAGGTTTTTATTTATTTATTTTGAGACAGAGTCTCACTATGTCACCCTTGGTAGAGCCGTGGTGTCGCAGCTCACAGCAACCCCAAACTCTTGGGCTTAAGCGATTCTCTTGCCTCAGCCTCCCACGTAGCTGGGACTACTGGCGCCCGCCACAACACCTGGCTATTTTTGTTGCAGTTGTCATTGTTTAGCTGGCCTGAGCTGGGTTTGAACCCAACACCCTCAGTGTATGTGGCTGGCACCATAATCACTGTGCTACAAGTGCTGAACCACCTTCAACATTTTTAAACTATGGTAAGGCTGATATAAAAAAGAACTCACTGTTGTTTTCATTTGCACTGATTATTATTGAGGATGAACTAATGGGTAGGAACCTATAGCCTTAAGGCCACATGCGGCTCTCCAGATCCCCAAGTGTGGCCCCTCGAGAAAATCCAAACTTCACAGAACAAATCCCTTCATTAAGAGAATTTGCTGGCTTGGTGCCTGTAGCTCAGTGGCTTGGGCACCAGCCACATACACTGGAGCTTGCAGGTTCAAATCTAGCCCAGGCGTGCCAAACAATGACAACTACAACCAAATAATAGCCAGGTGTTGTGGTGGATGCCTGTAGTCCCAGCTACTTGGGAGGCTGAGGTAAGAGAGTCACTTAAGCCCAAGAGTTTGAGGTTGTTGTGAGCTGTGACACCATAGCACTCTACCGAGGGCGACATAATGACACTCTGTCCCAAAAAGAAAAAAAAAAAAGAGAGATTTCTTTCTGTAAAATATGGATTCAGGGCAGTGCCTGTGGCTCAAAGGAGTAGGGCGCTGGCCCCATATGCCGGAAGTGGTGGGTTCAAACCCAACCCCAGCCAGAAATTGCAAAAAAAAATTAAAAATAAATAAAATATAATATGGATTCAGTCAGAAGGCCACAATCAAGAATCCAAAAGGCTGCGTATGGCTGTAAGGCCACAGGTTCGCTACCCACAAATAACTTACTAGATGTGCAAACTTAAAAAAATATACTGGATTGAACTGCATCCCTTAAAAAGATATGTTCATGTCTTGACCTCTGGTAACTGTAAATTTGAACTCATTTGGAAATAGGGTCTTTACAAGTGTGATCCAGTTAGCATGAGGTCATACTGCCTGAGGGGAACCCCTAAATCCAATGACACATGCAGACACACAGGGAGAGTGCTGTATGACAACAGAGGCGGAGATTGGACTGATGTGTCTACAGGCCAAGGAATGCCAAGGATTGCCAGTTACCACCAGAAGTTAGGACGAGACAAGGAAGGATCATCGTCTCTAGAGCTTTCAAAGGGAGTGTGGCCCTACTGATACCTTGATTTTGGACTTCTAACCTCCAGAACTAAGCTGCTCAGTTTGTGGTACTTCATTCTGGCAGCCGTAGAAAAGAAGTGCGCTTGCTTTATTTTTCTGCATAGCACTTATTATCTGACATACTAAATACTTATTTTGTTTATTTTCTGTTTCCTCTAACTAGAGTAGAAGATTCCTGAGGGCAGGGACTTTGTTCATACCGATTCCTCAGCACTAAGCACGCGTCTGGCCCTTAAGAGATGCTCAGTAAACATTCCCTAAATGAGCAAATGCTGAATGAATAAAGGCTATTTGCCATTCCTGTGTCCTACACTAAACACTAGGATTTATTTAGTTTGGCTTTGGCTTTTTCATTTTAAGACAGTTTCTGATGCGAACTTTTTGTGTTCAATCCATCTTCGGGTCAGTGGTTCCTGTCGTCCATGTTATGTTTCAAATGGCTTTCCCGAATCTCATGGTCATACGGTCACCTTATTTTCCTCTTAGTCTTTTATAGTTTAATCCTTTTAAAAATTGTTACAAAAAATTTAAGTGCAGAGAAAAGAAGCGAGTATGACGTGCAGTTTCATTGTTTATATTCGACCCTTCATCCATCTGGAATTATTTTGATGTGTGGGATGAAGGAAAGCTCTAGCTGTTTGTTTTGTTTGTATTCCAAATAGCTAAGCAATTGTTCCAGCAACTTTCATTGACTAATCCTTTTTTTCTTTATCAATTTGGAAGGGCACTTTAATGATAATCTAAATGCTTAGATCTATTGCAATGAGAACAGAAATCTCAGCAATATCATTGCTTTTTAGATGCTGCTTTATAATAGGTTTTAATATATGTTAATATACATAACGTTCCATGATCCCTTTTTTCGCAATATTTTCTTTTCTATTGTTCCCTGTATAGTCTTACAGATGAAATTTAGAATTATAGTAAATTTTGGAAAGCATCTTAATAAATGGATCCATGTGTTTGTCAGAGAAATCTGCCTCTGTCTCTATCCGTCTGCCGCTGCCCTGATTTGAATCCACATCTCCCATCTATAAAATACCCTCTTAACTGCTTCCAGCCCAGTGTTCTCCTAGTCAGCTTCTACATTCCTGTCAGAGAGCCCTATTAAAAGGTTAAATTTGGGGGCAGCGCCTGTGGCTCAGTGGGTAGGGCGCCAGCCCCATATACCGAGGGTGGCGGGTTCAAACCCGGCCCCGCTGAACTGCAATAAAAAATAGCAGGGCATTGTGGCGGGCGCCTGTAGTCCCAGTTACTCGGGAGGCTGAGACAAGAGAATCGCCTAAGCCCAGGAGCTGGAGGTTGCTGTGAGCTGTGACGCCACGGCACTCTTCTAAGGGCGACAAAGTGAGACTCTGTCTCTAAAAAAAAAAAAAAAAAAGGTTAAATTTTGGGTTCTCTGCTTAAAATAAGTGACTTCCCTTTCCATTCAGGACAAGGTTATGTGATCTGGCCCCAGCCTATCTACCCCGTCATGTAGACCAGACATTCTGAACTAAGGGAAGTTCTTTGTAAGAGCCTTCATTTGATTTCTTCCTTACCTTGATTTTTGCAGAAACAACTCTGCCTGGAAGACTCTTCACTGGCCTTCTTTGCCTGCTTTAACTTTCCACAGGACACTGCCTCTGGGAAGAACCTCCATTCACAGCCTCCGTTACATGCTCTCCTCCCTGACTCCAAATTTCTAACATGGCATTGATCATGTTAGTATCTAATTGCTTTATTTATCAAAACCTTGAGCGGTGGGCAGTGCCTGTGGCTCAAAGGAGTAGGGCGCCGGCCCTATATACTGGAGGTGGCAGGTTCAAACCCAGCCCTAACCAAAAAAACAAAACAAAACAAAACAAAAAAAACAAACCTTGAGCATGGCTTGGTGCCCGCACTCAATGGTTAGGGAGCCGGCCACATACATCCAGGGCTGATGGGTTCAAACCCAGCCCCGGCCTGCTAAAAACAGTGACAACTACAAACAAAAAATAGCCGAGCGTTGTGGCGGGCTCCTGTAGTCCCAGCTACTTGAGAGGCTGAGGCAAGAGGATCCCTTAAGCCTAAGAGTTTGAGGTTGCTATGAGCTGTAACGCCAGGGCACTCTACCAAGGGCACTATAGTAAGGCTCTGTCTCAAAAAAAAAAAAAAGAATACAGGTGAGACTCGAACTCACAACTTCTGTATTGCTTTGCCCATGCTGCCCTGTCAGTACCACACACTAACCGATTTCGTCACTGGAGCACCGGCTGTCCCCTTGTTCAGCACAGTACTTCAGTTGTTTATACCCACGTGACCTTACCAGACAGCTCCGCCCTGTGTTCCCTATGCAAATAAAAATTTTTTAAAAATAGTCTGCCGTTGGGGCACTGGCCTGTAGTCCCAGCTCCTTGGGAGGCTGAGGCAAGAGAATCGCTTAAACCCAGGAGTCGGAGGTTGCTGTGAGCTGAGATGCAACGGCACTCTACAGGCACCCTACCCACACAGTGAGCCTATCTCAAACAAAACAAAACAAAAACAAACAAACAAGTGCTTCAGATGAGATGCCAATTCACAACCTCGGTATTACTGTGCTTGACAGCGCATGGTACTAATATGACAGTGGAAAAAACATTGTGCTCCAGGCGAGGCTCGATCTTACAACCTCAGAATGGCATCATCCCATATTAATGCCATGCGCTAACGGATTGCGCCACTGGAGCTCCGGCTACCTCCTTACTCAGCAGAATACTTCAGTTGTTCACAGCCACGCAACCTCAGCAGAAAGCTCCACCTTCTGTTGCATATGCAAATAAAATTTTAAAAAATCGCTGGGCGTTGTGGCGGTTGCCTGTGGTCCCAGCTCCTTGGGAGGCTGAGGAAAGAGAATCGCTTAAGCCCACGGAGTTGGAGGTTGCTGTGAGCTGTGATGCCACAGCGCCCTACCAAGAGAGACATAGTGAGACTGTCTCAAAAAACAACAAAAACCACCTTGAGCGAATCTCTCTTCTTGGGCCTCAGTTTCCTCAGCTAAACTGGACTAAAGAATAAAACTAGACTATGATCTGTCAGGAAGAATTAGTTCAGCTACAATATTACATAGTATCCTCACCCATTTTGTTATTTGTCCCTTGTTTCAAAGCTAATCTGACTGACAATGGCCAAAAAAACAACTTCCAAGTCAAGGTATGTTTGAGCTAATTAATACCTATACTGTACTGACTCTTGTGTCCTCAGGCCCACACTGACGACTTTGGAAAACCATGGGACATTAAATTACCCTCTAAATCAAAGGTCAAAAGTATACCTGCTAGTGCTTCTGCTGTCCTTGTTGCAATTCTTTGAAAATAAGATATACCTTGTTATGTAGGTATGTACTAATTTTGCCCATAATTAATGGTTTAAATCACCCCATTCCCAAATATTCTACATAAATGATTTAAATGCAAAGCACTCTTACTACGATTTGATGAGTCTAACTTTAACAAGGACAGAATCAGAATTTTTGAGGGTAGAAAAGGCCCTAGCATCATTGATGGCAGCCCGGATTTTAGATAAGGACATTGAGACGCTAGTGGGCACAGCCGCCTACGCTAAGGAACACAGCCCCTCCACACATGCCTATTAAAAGTGGAAACTGCAATGTCTGCATACTAGCCACCTTAGGTAAAGCACCAGTGAATTGCTAGAGACAATAAACTTGTATTATTAAAGTGGAGGTTTGGTGGTGTTAAGGATTATAACAAATAAGCTTTAATACCCTCTTTTACTGAGTTACTTTATTAGAGGGGAGGGAGACCGTTGCTTTGCTGCCACATCACACTTAACTATGATTAGGCACCAACAAAGTAGTAAGCATTAGACAGCACAGGAAATATCTGTAGAGCTCTTTATGTTTGTTAATTGCCTCGAGCATTACTCACTTAAAAAAAGTCACACACACATACTTAATACTGGAAGACAGAATTTACTACCTTAAGTCTCTTTTCATTAAGATTTCACTTCATCATTAACAATTAAAATCCTTCCACCCCCCTAACCACCACCACCAAAGGGAACTTACTTAACTCACGTATCCTTGAGGTAGACCAACGTTATCACTGTATTTCCCCTAATGAGGAAATGGATGCCTTAGGCAACTAACTCAAGACTGAAGTGCAATTCAGTAAAAGTTCCTCTTACTAAGCTGGACCAATGTTATGAGGAAAAAATCAAAAGGGTTTCAAAATTAGAAAATTCCATGGCACTAGGAAATAAGAATGACACATACCGATACCATCTTTAGTCTGCCAGCGCCTCTTCTTGACAACTAAATGCTCATGTTGGCAGATGGTAAAACTACCACATGCCTGGGTTTTTCTTTTTATTCTGCCCAAGACATGTTAGTCTTAAAGATAAACATTAAAATATGAAACATAGAAGGGGAAAGTGAACCAGGACCTGCCTAGAAGCCTTCCAATTTTATGAATTTGAAATTGAAAATAGACTACTTTCTTTGCTAACTTTGTCCTTGAAGCTGCAAGTCTGGTGCTTTCTGAACATTGGTTGTGCAAGCGTGGCCACCAGCACCAATACTAGGGACAGGCTAGAAGTGCAAAAATCCTTAGGCCCCACCCCGGACCTACCAAATCAATCTCTGGAGCTAGACAGGGTAAGCTATCTATGTTTTAACAAGTGATAAAGTTAAAGAACCACTACAGGATCCAAGTCATCTTATCTAGGTGGCAACTAGCTGAAGAAACTTAACATTTATTAGTCAATATTTACCTTTTCTACCTTGTAATGTGTCTCAAACAACTATCTAGCAGGACATGAGAAATGTCTGCTTTAGGTTCATCACTCTACCGGAGTCCCCTGAATTCTAAATATTAATGATGAGCCCCCACCGAGGTTTCCATTTCACAGCCTCCAAAGCAAGGTAGCATATGTCTCTTCGTGGCTCTTCCACCAAATACAAGTGTTATTTCAGAGAAGCCCAAAAGGGAGTTTAATTGACAAATTCATTCTTCCTTCTGGTTTACAACTTTGCATTCTTTTCCTAAGGATGAGCATGTGGACTTGAAGCAAAATTAGTACATGCTGTCCAAATATTGTTAGCATAATAAAATCCCCCAAATTAGTGCTTTATATAGATACAAACATGAAAAACAACTATGCCCAAATTTTCCTTCAGGACACCTCCTGCCCCAAGAGATTTAAAAAAAAAAAATCCTTTAGCATTGTTAATATTAAAAAAGAGCCCAGTTGTCTCAGATCTATAAATTTCATTTATTTTGAGATTTGTTTACAGTCAGTAACAATCTGATTATTCAAACTGCCAAAACACACACTTCATAATTCCAAATACATTTTATTTAAAATGAGTTATCATAGTTTTTAGGAATTCAAATACATCTCCAAATCTTTTTGATAGCAGTACCTACAGAAAGGATTCTACCATCTATCCTACTGTAGTACTGATCAAGAATTGTCGCCAACAAAGGTCCTGCGGTTTACAGATGGATACCGTGCAATTTTTCTCCTATTAAGCTAATCAAAATTGCATCGTGATCCACCCGACAACAGCAAAACAGATCACTTTACAATTACTAAGTATCAGAATTTACAATTCTTAAAAATTAAAATAAGCTGATAAAAATCCTCCTTTCTTCCACAGGCCGGGACAAGTGCAATACTTTACATAGAACACAAGTAATGCAACAAATCCCCACCCATGGATGAATGAGCATGAATGCTGGAGATGTGCGTGAAGGTGTTCACAAAGACGTAGAAAGCACATATTATCACAATCAGTTTTGCATGGATTTGCACAGCTTGATATACACACATACGCTGAAATGCAAACCTGCAAAACTAATCGTGAGTAGCAGCGTCTTTGAATATTCTCTCCGTCAGTAAGAGATTCATTATCCAAGAGTACTGCAAGTGCCCACACTACAGTAGAGTAATGCCAAAACTACCTGCACTATGAGCACTTTGGTACTACTTGGACCCAATCTTATCCTTAGTACATAACTGCACACTGCACAGTCCCCACCATCTGTTCCCAACAAACAATGGAAAAACAAAAACAAACTTTTGAAAATTGTCCTATTCAAATTATTGCTCAAAGTATACTTTGAAAATGCTGTATATTAGGCAGCCTGTGCCAGAAGGGGCATTTAGGGCAGTAGATTCTAAGCTGGTTCACTAACTGCACTAGATGCACCTTAACACAAGAGACACATTATAAGAAGCTGCTCAAAAGCATCAATGACTTAATTATGCACAAACTACAGTTCTCAGTAGCCATTGATTAAATCACCATGGTAATGTAAGAAGTGCTTGCATTGCAGTAGATCTCAAAAAGCTACCTGCACTGTAAGCACTTTTACATGGCCAAGGCCTATTCCTGTAGCAAATTTTAAGTCTTCCATGAGTTCTTCTTTTCCATCTTTACAGATCCACGCAGACTCACCTGGTTAAAAAAAAAAACACACACACACACATACACATGCATTAGAAACTAAACGAGTAAACTAGTAGTTAATATTCCTAAAACAAGCTTTCCTTTGGCTTAAGTGTCCAAGCCAGGTTTCGTATTTTCAACCAAATCCTGAGAAATATTAATAATCTGAATTATTTACACACAATTGAACATGAGTAACACTGGTAATTGCAAAAGGTCCAATTCTTTTGTAAGTGGATTCGGACTCCCCCCTCTCATCTAGGAAAACTTGGTATCTGCATCTCTGCAATTTGTAGGCCCATTATATCCACCCTGATTTTATAAGAAGCAAACCTAGAGAAAGAAAATTATATAAAAATTAGGGTGAATATTCGAGTCTGTATTAGGGTGAATATACAGAGCCTTTGGGCTGCATATGAAAAGCAACTGTTAGATTAAATGAAAGGTCCCTGCCCCCACCCCATTAATAGAAAATAAGAGAAATTTTAGAGCTGGTTTAAGAAACACTGCCCTCACCCTCTTCACATAATGCACAGATGGCGAAGAGATGTCACATTTTGATCTATTTCAAAGGGATCTACTTCTGTTTAAACATTTATGGACCCATTTTCTCCATTAAACCCCAAGAAGGCAGATTAGCTCTTCTTTCCTTCATGTCATTATCTTCCATAAGAAAACCTCTCTTTTCCAAGTGCCTATGATACCTAAAAACATGCAGCAAGGAAGTGAGTCCTTATTTGAAAAAAGTTCACAAGGTTCCCTTAGCTCGTTCATGATGGAAGATATTTTAAGAAAAAAAAGAAAACTTTTCATAAACACAGAATTTGTGATATATTAAATGAGCGAGGGAATTTTAAATGCTGGACTTTCATAATGATACTCATACCACTATACTGGTCCTTAAAACTCAACTGGTTCATAAAAATTATATATAAATCTGAAATCAATTCTCTGTTGGGGAAGAACAGATGTATACAGAAATGAGAAGAATAACATTTGTCCTCTTACACTGAGTCTGTCTTTAAACATTTTTTTCTCCATTAAAAAAATACTCCAAACTGGACTCAAAATGCATAGTATCTGCGGACTCAACGTGGCACAACTGAGCCCCACGCCGGTCAGAGAGCGCGCCTTCTAGTTATTACCTTTTCCTAACTAACCTTTCATCTGGGATACATCGCGCGCACGCTGGGCAGTCCCTCTCCAACCTCTTGAAATCTTTAAGACAAAAAAAGAAAAAAGAAAACACAAAAACACAAACCCTCCCCTGCAGAGCTTTGGGTGTCCCTTTTTCCTCTTCCCGCGGCTCTCATGCCCTTACCTAAGGCTCGGTTGAGTCGGGAGCCGCCCGCGCACCCAGGGTGTGCTCCAGCTGCTCTCACCACGCGCTCCCGTCCTCGTGCTGCCGCGGCCGCCGCCGAGATTAAAGAGAAAGAAACAAAGCATCATGGGAAACGGAGTTCTCCATTCAAAGCACCAAAAACGCGCCAAGCCCACGCCTCCCTCCCCCTCCATTCCCGGGTTGGTGGGAGAGAAGCCAAGGGGGAGGGGAGTCCTTTTTTTTTCCGCTCCACGTGCACCCCCTCATTTCACACACACACACCCCCGCAAAGTTTTCCAGGATCCTAAAGGTCAGCTTTGGAAGAAAAAAGGGGAGTCATTTCCCGCGCGTTCCCTGCTACCCCTCAATTGCATTCTGGTACTTTGCTTTTCTCAAGTCCCGCCCGCTCGGTCCCCTCCCACCCAGCCAGTCAACTCTCCCCGATCAGAGCTTCCCCAAGGAAGGTCCCCGCGTCTGGTTGAGCCACCCGCCGGGGCACCCGCGCGCGGGACGGGGCTCCCGCCCACTCCTGGCAGGTGGCGCGAGCGCGGCGACCCCGCACCGTCCATCCCTCTCCGGGGACCCCCTCCCCAGATACAACCCCCGGCGAGCGCGCCGCCGGAGCGCTCCGGGTGCCAGGAGCTAGCGCAGCCCCCCGCGGAGCCCAAGGAGGAAGAGAAGCGAGAAAAAGAGTTCAGCAAATTAAACGGGGCCGCTAGCGCACATCTCACCCCCCACAGCGTCCCGGTCCAGAACGACGCGGGGCCACAAGCCTTACTGCCACCACTTGAGGAGCGCTCCGTCCCCTCGGCTCTCTGGCCGTGGCTATATCCCTGGGAAAAGCCCGCCCCTCTGCCTTTAATAGCCCAGGGAAAAAAGCCCGCCCCCGCCCACCCGGCCCGCACAGGAATTAGGAAACGGAACCCCCACCCCGCCAAAGTGAAATCCCCACCGAGCCCCAGTTACCCACGGGCCGAACGCTGTCGGCATTTTCCCCTCTCTCTCCCCCAAGCCGGACTCCTTAATTAAAGGCGCGCCTGGGGCGCCGGCCCTGGCAGCGTCCAATGCTGGAGCCGGTGCCACTGGCGTCCGGCCCAGGATGGCGCGCTCGCTACCATCTCGTCCGGTCCCGCTCCCAGGGCGCTCGTCCCATCCCCCCACCGGAGATAGACGACAAGGCCCACGGAGCCGTGGGACCGGGGTGTCCCCCACCCCGCGCGCGCATGCGCGCCACCTCGCCGCTAGACTGAAAGTGTTCCTAAGGCCGGAGGGGGGGAGAAATACATACACAGCATATTCACTCTATGCACACGTGAAAGTCTTAACCTCTGGCACCTTGTGCTACTGTTAAGAGGGCTGCGCCTTTGCCGGGCGCTCCCCTCACCCACTAAATCAGGGTTTCTTGGCAGGTATCGTTAACGGTAGCAGCCACCGAGTACACGCACACATGCAATGAAGATAGGGTGCAATTATCTTGTTTTCCCTTCTCATTCCACAGCTAATGAGAACCAATTGAGCGCGGGCTCCTTAAAGGCCGAAGCCAACTACACTCTGAAGAAAATAAAATGATGTCTTAGTTTAAGATGCACAATCAAAATGGAATTAAGCATACCAGACTTGAAACACTGGACAAAACGCGCTAACAAGACTACACCTTCTCCGCTTCCCTGGAGGACACGGGCGCAGGAGGGGTTTGGGGAGCCTGGTGGCTGGCGGGGGGGGGGTCGGAATTCAGGAGATGAGACAAATCAGAGAGCCCTGAGTATGCAGGGTCCGGGGATGGAAAGCGAACGGGCGTGGAAAAAGGGAGGGGGCGCAAAATGGAGCTGGACCCCCCACCCCCGCACTATTGTTACCGCGGACGATTGTGGCAGCCCAAAGCCCAGAAGACAAGGACGCCATGTGATTCTCAACCTGGTGCACAGTAGTAGCTCAGGCAAGCAGATTACAAAAGACTGGCCTCTCCCGCTCCTGGCCCGCGATGGAGTCCAACCTGAACGGCCAGCGCCCTTCAGGAGTCAGCGGTGATGCAACGAACCGCATTCATTTCTCCAACGGGAGTTACTCCCACAGGTGGGCTTTCTCCCTTTTTCATAAAAGCGCTCAAACCAGACCTTGCAGCCCACCCTGGTGCGTCTGCCAGATACTTTTTGGAAACTACGCAGCCCGAAGTTTACTACCCAACCAGATCCCTCCTGTGAGACTGCACAGACTGCAATGCAACTTTCGACCTTTAATGGTAACGACTAGCTGTGGGAAGAAGAGGGGGAGGGGAGAGATCTTAGACCCGACTTTAAGAAACATTGTATTAGAGCAAGATAAGAACTGTACCTTTGAGCTCGAGCAAACCCTGGAGTAAAAAAAGGGGTTTTGCGAAAGTGGCGCGAAGATAATATCATGTGATCCGACCCCAGGGCGTCTCCTTCCCCTTTTGCCAAATTCCCCTCCCCCCCCAAAAAAGCGGGGGGTGGGGGAGTTACATCCGCTCCTCACAAACTATTAGCATAATTAATTGTGTCCTGCAGCTGCAGCCAGAGCCCTTGGTCAATGAGTAAACATATCCACATCCCTTCACCATCAGAACAAAAAGACCCATTACCCTGATTATGGAAAATGTTCCCAAATAAATCTTATTATCATCAAAAGTCTTCATTTGGCATTCTGATTCTATATGTCTTGGTTCCAGAGACAGAGGAGAGTTGGAAAGGATGAAATCATCCTCTTATAAGGGAACAAGTAGAAGTAGCTCCCCTAAAGTGAAATGTTTAAGTAGAGGCTTTCAAGTGGAAATACTATGTTGACGGACTTAGCTAGCTTAAAATTTTCTGAAAGTTTTAACAGTTCTTTAAAGGAGACATCCTCCCAGAGTCTTCCTACTCGCCCCACCAACTCCCACCCCTCCTCCCACCCTCCTTCCCTTTAAAGCCAGAACAATACCCGGAATAAGGTATTTTGAGATTGCTTTACCAGGATATTTTCTTGTTCTTAATTTTTTTAAGGGCTGATAACATATAGAATGTCTGGATCAAGTTCCCAACTGGCAAAAATAATTTATTCCATCTCAGTACCTGTTCAGTGGAAGGTAAAATTAACTGAGCACAAGATATGGGTCATAGGAAACTAGGACATTTTGATACACGAAGTGATTTATTTTTGTCTTTTTCTTTTAGAAAACAATTTAATCATCCGCCAAACTACTGAGAATCAAAAAAGCTAAAGAACAAAGCATTTCTCTCTCTCTCTCCCTCTCTCTCTCTCTCTCTCTCTCTCTCTCTCTCTCACACACACACACACACACACACCAAAAGTCAGAATAACTAACAGCTCAAAGAAAAGCACGTGATCCCTTCATGCTTTAAAACTTGTGGTCATGCTGAGGCTAAAAGCTAAGAGCTTGTGACCCCGCAACCCCACCCCTCCCCCAGACCACAGCCCAGGGCTTAAGGCTCCGGGCTCCCACCGGGCTCCTGCTTGCTCCCAGTATTGTGGCACAAACAATACTTAGGCATTCTACAAAATAAAGGAGCCGCAACTCCCAGCCCCAGTCATATCATTTATGCCCAACAGATTGGTCAGCATATGTAGTATATGGGTGTGCATATATGTGTGTGTGTGTGTGTATCATGTAGAATATATACCTACATGAAAACCCAGATGTTCTATAAAATGTGTAAGAAAGGTTCAGAAACTGGCCAAAGGGACAGAGAACTTTTTATCTTTCCTCAGCCTAAGATTTCTCATCTCATTTTTAAATTCTTGCCGCTATTTTGAGTTTATGGTGGATTAAAAACAACAACAACATATACCCGGCAAAGTATCCGCCCACCCAACCACCAATACAGACGGACATGCTTTGAGCTTTTCTCTGCCTGTAAAGGGGAGGAGGGATTTTTCTGTATTGACCTCTAGATTTAATTGTGCCATAAGAAGCAGCAATCTCGAGTAGTTTGCATTTTAACACCTTTAAAAATGCTGGTAGTTGACATTTTACCCAGTTGAGAAATCATTTCACTTGATTAGAAATAATATGAAGTGGCTGAGTTAGATCTAATGATTGGTATCTTAGAACAAAAAGGTCCCCATGGAAACCAGAAAGTAATTTAAGAGTATTATGTTCCTCACACAACTAGAATAGAGCTTTTGTTCTATGTGTATTTACTACTTTAAATTTTTAGACTACACTTGCGGTGAAGGTCTCTTACACTCTAGTTTTGCCCTGGAGAAGAAATTAAATGTCCTACCTAAATATGTGTTTTCCTACATTTGTGTGTTTCTGCGTCCATGTGTTCATGTGCGTGCCCATGAGGCCTAAAACAAAGCCAGCAGATCAGAACACTCACTGAACAAAATGGGGGGGGGGGGAGGTCACAAGGAGAAAATATTTCAAATGCTATTTTGCTATTTGATCCCAGAGCAGGAACTGTGATTTCATTAGAATCCTGTAAAACTGGTCTTCACAAACCTTTTTAAAACTATGTATTCCCTTATTTATAAACATTTCATAATTTTTCAATGAATCGATCTCGTTCTTGTGACACAAATCAACCTGAAAAAGTGAAAGTTGATTGTTTGTTTATCAAGCCTGCATTTATTTATGAAACTCATGTCAACAAAACAAAGAAAAAAGTGGAGTTAATAATGAACCCCTAAATGTTGTTCTTTTCAATAGCGTGCACCGGCATAAATCATGTAAATAAAAGAAACAACGTATCTTTCACTAAATCGCGTCAATGTGAATTAAATATGGATTTCGAAAGATTTACCGCTTGAGAAGGAGAAAATTTCACTAATTGAACATGCACAGTTAATATCCTTTGGTTTACAAATGTAGAAAGTGAAAATATATTTACTCCAATTTCAAAGGATTTTAATGACGGCCAAATGGCAGCAAGAGGTTGGTCAACTTTCTGAAATATGAATAAATTTAAAATGCACGTTTTATTATATTCCATTTGTAAATAAACTTTACTTTTTAATAAACTGATCTTGGCCAACTTTGATTTTTTTGAATAATGTATTCCATCTTTGACAAATGTTTCTTATCTTTATTAATGATTTAATTTTCCTTTGAATGGCAAGAATAATTAAGTTACAGTAGAATTAAATTACATCTTACATAATTGAGATTAAGTATACTGATACTAGCGCTTGGAAAACCTGCAACTATTTTTGATACTATGTGATACTTTTAAATGACACTGTTGTATGAATCTGCATCTCTCAGTAGTATGTTAAAACATACTTTTCTCTCACTAACAACTGTGTTTTTTACAGGTCAAATATTTCGAATCAAAACAGTTATGCAAATATTGAAAAGATACAAGGGCAATCTGCTTGCCATCAGTAGAAAAATTGTTTCTCAAATCAAATCTCCTACCTTGAGAATAGACTCCAGTAGACATTAAAGTGATTCATTATTAAGATTAAATAGTGTTAAAGGTATTTTTACACTCTGTTTGAAACACTTTGATTTTCCTGTTTATGTGACCTTAGAAGTAGAACCTCTGGTATTACAAACCATAAAATTGCTAGCAGACTGTAATACTATAATCAAAGAAAAAACCATAAACCAGGAATGTTTTACACACATCACTTTTTTCCAATCAGTTTTCTGATTAAATGTGTACATCTTTGCACCATTATAACTTTTCTAAATGGAACATGTGTCACGGTATGCAACACAATAAAAGATGAAGTTTATATTCAAAACAAGTCTCCAAAAATATCACCTTAATAACATTTTCTTCCAAAGCAAGTACATTGTGGTGTTAAAAATTATCCAATTATTTAGTCATCTTACACCAGTGAGTCTGTTATTTTGAAAATGTTGTAATTAAGAAGTATATACTCTAATAAAATTATAAAAAAAAAGAAGTATATACTCTGGATGACAAATACGCATTTCAAGTTAGGAAACTTTAAGTTATTTAATATTCTTTCAGCTATAGCTGAAATAAAGCGTGATAATCTTCTACTACCTATGTGGCAAAAGGGCACACTGCCTTTTTCTTTTTTTGCTTTTTTCTTTCTTTCTTTCTTTCTTTTTTTCTCTCCTCAAAGATAACGTTTATCCTCGGCTTGGTAGTTTTCTGCTAAGCTTAGAGATTCTCTTTAACTGTCTCCTGACTTGTGATTGCTGAAGGAAGTGGAACTATTGTCTGGCCTTTTTCATGCTGAGGAGGAAGGCGCAGTGAAATGTGTTGAATTATCCAGATGCCTGAAAGGGCTAACACTCACTGTAAAAGGGAATCTTTCAACAGATACAGCCTACAGAGGACATCTACTTTAAAATGAAAGAGAGATTTTCTTTTCTCAAAACAAATGTAATCGAGCTTACTTTTGAAATTTTTGAGAGGCTATCTAAGTCAACAGGAAGACTAAGGATTTAAAAATCAAATATGCAGAGGCACATTTTTCTTATTTTAAATCACATAATTTATGACCCTACTTGGAGCTCTGCATATATTTTTTATTCTTTCAGAAAAGACTGAGCTGTCCATATCATCCCACACTTTTTTAAGCCCTAATGACTTTTACTACTTGAAACTTTACTCCCTAAGTTTAAAAAATGATTAACATCCCTCAGACAAGCAGCTCCTTTATAGCTTTTAGTGATCCAAATTCTATAGCTGCTACTTATTAAAGCATCTGTAAGAATTAACACGGTTTATGTGCCAGTAGATGAAAACAAGAAGAAAATGTGGAAGCTATGATTTAAGTACGGGTTGCATATTTGTGCAAATGTTTAGATATCAAAATGATAAACTTGCTGAACTAAGTAACATTATTCTAGGGTGTGTTTTAAGCATCCAAGACCTCAAGATTAAAGAAGAAAATATAATATTTTGGTATGTCTTATAAAAAATATCATACTATAGTATGCTAAACCTTTTTGTGTGTGTTTTTTTTTTTTACAATTAATTAACTAGACCAAAGTTCAGTGTTTCCTTGGAGGATATCAGGGCTAATAAACAAAGCCATTTTAAATATAGAGTCTGCTTGTTGATTTTGGAGAAACAGCAAGACAAATAATCCTAGTGAATATCTAGGGTTAAATTATATTTTTAGAATGTAATGCTTGACTAATCTGTAAATCCTTTCATAGTTGTTTCATTTGCAATTTTACTTTAAAAACCATTTAAACAAAAGCATGGAAACCACTAGATCTTGATGGACAGGAGTATGTAGCTTTTTTAGAGTCAGACGCATACCTTGCAAATGTTAACAGCCTTCAGACCCAAACATACTACTTCAGGCTTTCTTTAATTTGAGCCAAATTAAAATTTGTTTTTCTTTTCCCTTAGCATGTTTTAATCATGTTTTCTTCCAGTGTTATCATCTTTTTTGCAGTTGTTAGAAATATACTTATTCTTCTGACATTGTTTATTAGTGTTATCTGGATGCTATGTCTTTTATTAGTTAATAGATGTAGTGATAGAATTATTTATTTATTTATTTATTTATTCATTAACCCAACTTTTTTCTAAGATGAAATGTGTCTAAGAATAATCAACAACTAGACATTGAATAGATTCCATCACTTTGGGTAATCACCTAATGAAAACAAGAACCAATTTTTATTTACTGTATTAGTTAACTATAAGTCAACTAATTACCCCTCTTCATTGAGCTTCAAAAAGCTTTTCCCGTAAATAGTAGTTTGTACCATCTTTAAAATCTGCTCGGGTGGGGGGAGTCCTGTGTTTACTTCATTTTTACTACTGTGTCAAAACTTTAAATATAAAAGATGAGAGGATTCATGTTATATTTTGGTTCCTGAACAAAGTGTCCTATTTATCCTTGTTTTGCTGTACAGTCCCTTGGTTTTCTGCAATTTCAATTATTTCATTTATGATTCAAACCCACCATTCTTAAACTAATCTCTATATTTGATTAATCCAGTACACACACTGCCTGTTTCTTAAACGCCAGTAACAGTGTTACCAAGTGTACGTAAAAGTCTTGATATTTAAGGCCTACAGCTCTTGGAAAATTAACTGTATAATTAATTCTGCTGGGTCTTAATGCCACCACGTTTGCAGCTACAGATCTAGCATTTGAAAGATTAGCAGAATTTGTGAAAAGAATCACAAATTTCAACTTGTCTTTAATTTTGCCCGACTCTCTGGTCAAGTTCTTACGTTCTTTCAGTGCTAAGTTTTGAAGAAATACTGAACACAACAGCGTTACACCTGGAAATGGCTTACCTGGGTATCTTTCAAAGGACCGCTTGAGCCAAAATTTTAGGTGAGCAAGTCCCTCAATGGGCATCTAACCTAATCATTTTACAGATGAGTAAACTGAAGCTCCAGAAAAGACTTGCCTAAAATGCCTCTGCTGTCACAGAGCCAGGATAAGGAAACCCATCGATGGTTGGTTTTAAAAGCAACCACTGTGGTTGATTTTAAAAGAAACTGAATAGTCCTTGACTTATTCTCAAGCTTGAGTTTCCTGTAGGGCAGTTGTGAAGAATAAGTGAGATAATATGTGAAAGCTACAGAGTGATTCCAATGCTTAGCCCTACATGTTTGTTTTCTTTCTTTTCTTCCTCTTGCTGATGCCCTATGGCTCTTTCTCAGATTCCTCGCAGAGATCCCAACTTCCTACTACCAAGGTTGGGGGCACCAGCAGTGCAGTGCCAGCAAGGCACAGAGGGAGGGCTCGGGGGGAAATTTAACCATCCAGTCATTCTCACTATTTAACCCCAATCTTTTTGTACTAGTTGGAAGACATAGAAGACCCTACTCAGGTATTCTGAAGAAAGCTTGCTGTCATAGAGGGAAATTGGCACACGTTTGACTTCTCACCCTTCACACCTCCACTCCAGACTGGGATCCCGGGTCATGATACCAAATAATGAGCATTGGACGATCAAAACGGTCATGGTTTCTTCATGGTTTACATTCATAACCTACAATTTGAAAATTTCTCACATAATTGTTTCTTAGATTTTTCAACTATATTGTTTAAGAAGCAGTAGCAGGGCTGACTCTCTGATGCCTTTATCTGTACTAACTTGACATTAAAAGAGTGGTTAATATTGTGTAAACTGTTATACCATCTGTGTTATAATTCTGCCTCATCAGGTTTGGTGTAATGCCCCCCATCCATTTCCTTCATTCCACCAGGCATGTCATCAAAGAAGAATAAATTAAGTATTGTGCCAGAAAATGTGGTCTACTTTCTAAAAGGCATCTATCTCTAGCTTTCAGAAATGCCTTTTGGAATGAGCAATGTGGAAACAGTGTCCCCATTGTTGTTTAGGAATGTCATGAATTGGATCCCCACCCCAGCCTTTTATAGGGAAAAAGAATAAAAATCGTTCATCTGAGCTTAAAATTATCATATTTTATAGCATATGCTAACATGCTAATGAGGTGAGGTATTATCACATCTTTGCTGAGGCCATTATGGATAATTGAGCTTTGTCCATCCGCCCAACTAGATTGTAAATTCTGTGATGGTGGAGAGAACTTCAACTTTGTACTTTTATGAGACCCCCTTTCAGATTGTGTTGACATTTCCTTTGTTGGTCTAGTGACTAGGTTGAATATTTGTAGTGAGGAATATCAGAAATGCCAGCTCCTTTCCACTTGCTAAATTCTATTTCGACATTGTTTCCCTGCTACCAGGAACCATAGGTAAAGTGCTAGATAACATCAGCAATTCTTTAACCCTGTCTAAAAATATGTAACTGAGAGATCAAGCAATGTTTCCATAGTAAACAGTGGTAACTCTGGGGAGTTTCTCTGTAAAGACCTAGACAGCTCACAGAGAAGTTCCTTTTGGTGATTTGGAGTAGGAAAGGGTAGGGGAAGATTAAGGGAAGCCAGTTCAAAGTGTTAGTTAAGAGAGAGGTTTTTGCATCTCAAAGAGCAGGAGGGGGTAGGAATCTTAAAAGACTAAGGCTGGGAATTTGAGCTTTTCCCTTCCCTCTGACTGTTCTAACCTGCCCCTCCTACAACCGTGCCTTAAGGTGATAGAGACCTGGAGTGAGAATCTGGAGATCTCAGCTTGAGTCTGTGCTCTGTCACTAACTAGCTGAATGACATTTAAGCAAATCACTTACTAGATTACCTCTGAGTTCTCTTCCCACTCCATAAATCTTTGCTCTTTATCTCATGCCCCCTCCTTTTTGTTCCTTCTTCCCCCAACCTTCCACCTCTTCTTCCCAGTCTTCCTTTTAACTGGCAATAATAGTAATAATGAATTAGTTACCTCTGGAGAGAGAACTGAGCTGGTGTGTGGAGGATTAATGAAGACTTTGGCTTTTTATCTGTGTCATGAACTTTTTTTCTTTATTTCTATGAGTTTTATTTTATTGATCCTCTAAATTATAATTTCCCACAAATATAGGTGCTTATTCAGGGATTCAAGAATTTGGCAGAATGTTTCTATTTTTGCGGATAACACACAACATTTCGTCGCAGAGAGTGCAGCCAAGCAGGAATTAACGCGGAATTAATCCAGATAGACCTACCATAGAGAAAAATAGTCAGAGAAAGGAACACTTTCACACTGCTGGTGGGACTGCCAACCTTTTTGGAAGGAAGTATGGAGAACCTTCAAAGAACTCAAATTAGACCTCCCATTTGATCCTGCAATCCCATTACTAGACATCTACTCAGAAGAAAAAGAAATCCTTTTATCATAAGGACATTTGCACTAGACAGCTTATCTCAGCTCAATTTACAATTGCCAACATGTGGAAATAGCCTAAATGCCCTCCAACCCAGGAATGGATTAACAAGCTGTGATAGATGTGTACCATGGAATACTATTCGGTCACTAAAGAAGATGGAGACTTTACATCTTTCGTATTAACCTGGATGGAGGTGGATCACGTTCTTCTTAGTAAAGCATCACAGAATGGAGAAGCAAGAATCGAATGTACTGTATTCTACTATGAAGGCAGTAGATGAGCTAATACACGGGGGGTAGGGGAATAAGCAAATGGGGAGAAGGGAGGGAGGGAGGTAGATGGGAGGTCACGGTGTATGGCACACCTCTTGGGGGCAGGACACAATTATAAGAGGGACTTTATCTAACAAATGCAATCAGTGTAACCTAATTCTTTGTACCCTCAATGAATCCCAAACAATAAAATAATTAAATAAAACAAATAAACAAAATTAATCCACAAAAGTGAGCATGAGAGTCCATGGCCTGGATTACATTTTACTTTGTCTTCTACGCTATCAATAAAGGTTTGCTTTCATCTAAGTCATCAAAAAGATTCTAGGAACCTCGTTGACCATGTTTGTGTCCAAAGTAGATTAATAATTTACCTCATGACACGGACATGTGACAGAGATTTGAGGGAATCAGTAGTCTAGTTCTTTTTCCTCCCATTCATTCAGGGCCATTTCGACTTACACCTCCCACAGGAAGCCTTCCTTGGTAAGTCTAGTACATGATGATTCCTGCCTCGTCTGACCTCCCATGGCGCTTGAGTTCTGTTCTACTTCAATTGTGTACTTGGGTATTCAGAAAGAGAATAAGGAAGTGTGCCCTCTGTTTCGGCGCTCAACAGTTTTCAAAGCACATCAACACGCACATATTATTTTGCTTGACATCTACCTGGAGTCTGTGGCCGAGATGGTTGAGGTTCTAGGGATCACAGAGAAACTCACCCTTTCCCCCCTGGAAGTTCACTGAAAGGTCAATTCACAACTAAGGCAGTTTAATAAGAGAAAGGTTTGTTTCCAAATACCATGCACATGGGGGGAACTACAAGAATGATCGATTACCCCATGTCTCAGTGATGGTTAGATACCTTTGTGAAGGGAGGAGGAGTATGGGTGAAACAAGAGGTTGCTGGGAGGGGGTGTAGATGGGGGAAACAGATTGATTTGTAAATTAACCTGAGGGGCGGGTATTGTGTTTTAAATGTCTTGGGCCAGGTCTGCATTCTGGGGGATGAAACAAAGACAGTTGCCCCCCTTTGATCTCCCAAAGCAGGTCAGTCTGGTTTTATGCAGATAGAAGGAAAACCCCTTCCAATGCTTTCTGACTGTGAATGGCCTTTAATTCAAAATGCTCTTTATGTCAAAGTTGTCATATTTGGGGGTAAAATTTTCTTAGTTCCTTCAAGGTTATGCCTATACTTCACTGGCAGAAAATAGGGCCTTCGGAGGTTGAATGAGCAACTCCGGTCTCCACCTACTTTACTCAGAGACCCTGAAGGCCACAATTCCAGGCCCTCCCTGACCCCTCAATTACTTCACATTCAAGAAACTTACTTCTCCCTCCCACTGGGCCTCTAAAATGAGTTCAACTGCCATATCTACTCCATCAGTTCTTTAAACAGAAGATACAAGTACCTGAAATCCTAAGTCTTAAGTGATTCCATCACTTTATCATTCATCTGCAGAATGGCCTGGGTAAATTTTTCACTTAAACTCAAAGTGGAATTGGCCTGCAAAACATTCAAGGCAAAAATGGGATTAATAACCTATAACAGTGATGAAATGGTTACTGCATGCCAGGCACTGCCTTAAGTATTCAGTATAAATATCTCACAGTATAACCTTAGTGGATAGGTCATTCTTGGTGATATCCTTCTTTTCTAGAAGGTGAACAGAAGCTGTGAAAGGATAGGTCATTTGACAGATATTGCATAGCTGGCACATGATGGAGCTTGCCCTTGAAGCCAGGCCTATCCATCGCTGAGCACCATTTCAGAAATCTTTATTCTCACCCACAAAGGAGACACAGAAAAGCCATGATGAAGTATTTGAATGAGTAAGTCAAAGTAAAGCCCAGTGCTGCTGTCAGAGTTTCTGAGGAAAGCTCACGACACAGACACATGATGGAGAGGGAGGGAAGTAGAATTTTCTCGGACCGAGTCACCTACTGGTTTAACCTCCAGTGACAGACTTCGGAGAAGAGTTTAAGCACAGGGACAACTCCTTTGACATTTTAGAGCATCCTTGTCCAATAGAAACATGATACACATCACCACGTGTAATTTTTTGTATACTTTGTTTTTGAGACAGAGTCTCACTATGTCGCCCCCAGTATAGTGTCATGATATCACAGCTCACAGCAACCTCCAACTCTTGGGCTTAAGAGATTCTCTTGCCTCAGCCTCCCAAGTAGCTGGGACTACAGGCACGTGCCACAACTGCCGGGTATTTTATTTTAATTTTTATTTGCATATGGAACACAAGGCGGAGCTGTCCAGTGAGGTCACGTGACTATGAACAACTGAAGTATTCTGCTGACGAATGGGGTCGCTAGGCCTTGAGTGGTGCACGGTTAGTGCCTGGTACTAACATAACAGCATAAAGATGCTGAGGTTGTGAGTTTGAGCCTCACCTGGAACACTTTCTTTCTTTTTTTTTTGAGACAGAGTCTCACTATGTCCCCCTTGGTTGAGTGCCATGGCGTCACAGCTCACAGCAATCTCAAACTCTTGAGCTTAAGTGATTCACTTGCCTCAGCCCCCCACATAGCTGGGACTACAGGCAACCGCCACAACGCCCAGCTATTTTTGTTGTTGTTGTTGTTGTTGCAGTTGTCATTGTTAAGTATGGGGTTCTAAATCCTTGGTCCGGGTTCAAACCCACCAGCCTCTGTGTATGTGGCTGGCGCCCTACCCACTGAGGTACGGCCACTGCCCACACCACATGTAATTTTAAATTTTCTTATAGCCACTTTTATAAAGTAAAATAAAAAACAGATGAAATTAATTTCTTTTTTTTTTCTTTTGTAGAGACAGAGTCTCACTTTATCCCCCTTGATAGAGTGCCGTGGCATCACACAGCTCACAGCAACCTCCAACTCCCGGGCATAAGCGATTCTCTTGCCTCAGCCTCCCGAGGAGCTGAAACTACAGGCGCCCGCCACTACGCCCGCCTATTTTTCTGTTTTGCAGTTCGGCGGAGGCTGGTTTTGAACTCGCCACCTTCCGTATATTGAGCCGGTGCCTTACTCGATGAGCCACAGGCGCCGCCCGAAATTAATTTCAATAGAGTATTTTATTTAACCCAATATATCCAAAGTGTGCTCATTTGAACATGCAATCAGTATAAAAATGATTAATGAGACATTTTGCCTGGTTTTGGTACTAAGTCTTTTTAACTCAGTGTGCATTTTATACTTATACCACATCTTATTTCAGACTACATTTCAAGTCCTTAATAGTACATGTGGCTAGTGGTAACCATATTGGACAGCACAGGATTTTTGCTGTACTCTGGCACTAACCACTTCTAATTTTTTTTTTTTTTTTTGAGAACTAGCCTCAAGCTGTCACCCTGGATAGAGTGCTGTGGCATCACAGCTCACAGCAACCTCCAATTCCTGGGCTCCAGCGAGTAGACCACTTCTATTAAAAGTACCAACTTCTGGGCGGTGCCTTTGGCTCAAAGGAGTAGGGCGCTGGCCCCATATGCCAGAGGTGGCGGGTTCAAACCCAACCCCTGCCAAAAACTGCAAAAACGGCAAAAAAAAAAAAAAAAAAAGTACCAACTTCTCTCTCTCTCTCTCTTGCTTATTTGGGGGGTGTTCCCCAGGCTAGAGTGCAATCATGTCATCATAGCTCACTGAAACCTCAAACTCCTGACCTTAAGCGATCTTCCTAACTCAACCTCCTGAGTAGTTGGTGCTATAGGCACACACCACCGTGCCTGGCTAATTAAAAAAACAAACAAACAAAAAATATATATATATATACACACACACACATATATGTATATGTGTGTAAATATACATATGTACGTATATACATATAAAAAATATATATACATATATATGTGTGTGTGTGTGTATATACATTTTGTAGATATGGCACCTCACTATGTTGACCAGGCTGGTGTTGAACTCCTGGGCTCAAGTGATCCTCCCACTTTGGCTTCCAAAACTGTAGAATTACAGGTGCGAGTAACCACCCCCTGCTTGTCTTTCTCTTTGTTATTTATCATCCACAGTGTGGCTGTTCGTGGTTAATATTGGTTGCCAATGTTTCCAGGACATCATCAGGCCACCTCTGTTAATAAAGGAGTCACTCCATACACATCTCATGGTAACAGCTAAGGTGTATGGGCTGTGTATTACATGCTGCACATACTTCTGAATGCTTTAGATTTGTATGTTTTAAGTCATGAAATCCTCACAACTCTATAAGCTAAGCATTATACCATCTCCCCATTTTACAATGGAAGAAACTGAAGTTATTTAACTGTCCCAAACCAGACAACGATCAACTGGAGGAACCGTGATTCCAATGTCACAAGTTTAATTACTCCTCCACCGCACCCTCCACTTCCACCATGTTCTAGAACCAGGGCTGCGGAGAACTGGCTAAGTAGCATTTCGTTGAAGTCAGTAACAGAGATGCAACTTGGCCTCAGCTCCTCTTAGGCCCTCCGGATCTGTGAGAAATTTGACCATAACTGCTTTCCTTTTCTGTGGTGGTTGCCCATAGCAACTAGTACATAGCGTGTATGTAGGGTTGGTGTATATCTGCGTGAGTCTGTACCTACACGCCCATGCGTGCGAACAAGATGAAATAAACGAGCGGGAGTGCCCATAAGACCATAGAACTGTAGAGCCGGAAGGGCTCTTAAAGACCAGCTCCTCAAAAACAAGTGTAGCACGGCACATACAAGAGACTTAGGGTTACACAAGTGAACTAGAACCCAGCTAATCTGATGTCAAGTAATTTAATATCTTCTAAATGCTTCTTATGCCTAGGGCTTCCTGCTGGAAATGTGGGAGATGTCACAGTATAGTAAGTCAGCTCTCACCAATATACATTTCATCAAATGTTTGTCTTTCCTACCAGAATACCACTTTTATTGTGCCAGCATTTGCAAAAAGTACTTATGGGTTTTATTTATTTATTTATTTATTTATTTATTTATTTATTTATTTTTTGAGACAGAGTCTCAAGCTGTCACTCTGGGTAGAGTGCCGTGGCGTCACAGCTGGAGCAATCTCAAACTCATGGCTAAAGCGATTCTCTTGCCTCAGCCTCGCAAGTGGCTGGGACTACAGGTGCCCGCTATAACGCCTGGCTATTTATTTTTTGTTGATGTTGTTGTTGTTGTAGTTGTCATTGTTGTTTTAGCTGGCCCGGGCCAGAGCCCTACCCACTGAGCTACGGGCGCCATCATATTTATGGTTTTAAAAAATTTTAAATCAGAGAACTCAAGAGTTGAAGTGAATTCCTCCTGCCTTACCTTGTCCGTGCCTATCAGTAAGCATTTACATTGCTTTCTCAATGCTTCACCCGTCCAAGGACATACTAAATTCTTTGAGGATTAAGACACTACCATACAATTAAACTTCCCTTTTGCCCGAATTCTGAGCTCTTAATACAAGTGTAATTAACAAAATTGAAATCGTACCATTGTCAGTATGAAGAGGTTGGGCTTAGCCATTTCATTTAGTTTTTTTTTTTTTAATGATGTTAAATCATTAAAGATGAAAGATTTAATTTTTTTTAATGATGTTAAAATGTACTACTAGAAGAAAGTACTGTTACCAGTTTGACCTTTAAGATTAGAGCTGGTCACCACTTCAACTGAAGGGACAGCAGTAACATGTCACAAAGATTCTTTCTTTCAGCAACAAACTAGCCATCAGTCTTTCCTCGGGATCCTTCTATTTCAAAGTGGACGGCTTGACTATAGTTGAAATGTTGAAATGTTTCCCACTTAAGCACAAAACACACTTGATTTCTTATTAAAAAAAGAAACACGGCTTTTATATATTATGTTTCAAAGTGGAGATGGCTGTGAAACTTGAGCCCTGACATACAACCTCAACCTGACTTTCTAAAAGTGCTCAAAAAACTGGTCTTCTAATAAGCATGACAAGAGCCTGCTCTTTTAATGATTATTTTTGCCAGCCTACATAATTTATTCTAAATCATTAAAAATCAAAATAGTTTACATTAAATAAATCCCCGAGTATGAAAGAGAATGGTCTTGCCTATTGTTGGATAAAGATTAAAAAGACTCAGTCTCGGCACAGAAAAATGACTCAGTAGTGACAGTTTAATTCTTAGGAGCTGTTAACAGAACTTTAAAAAGAAACATTATATAATTCTTGAATTATTTATAAAAAGTGCAAGAAAAACACTTCAGAGACCACAGGGAATTAGTTGTGCTTTTATTTTTAACATTTTCCAGAGCTTACCTCAGTGACAAAAAATGCTAAGCATAAAAACAAATGAATCAACATTTAGGTGGTTGAACAACACTCTTGGGTTTTTTTGTTTATTGGTCTTTGATTTTTTTTTTTTTTTTGGTAGCCCAGTGTAAAAGCCCCAAGGCACACCATCAGAATACACGAATAATGTTGGTAATAACTAATACAGCCTGCTATGGAAAATACTCTGTTTTCAAAACCACAGGTTAGTTCCTGGAAGTCAGCCGGTCAGAGAAAGGATGTGGTAGAGCAGCTTAAATAGTTTGTGCAACAAAGGGAAGAGAGATCTGTTGACTTGTGCCTCCTAGAGGGTTGAAATTGGAAAGAACAATACCTAAATAGCTCATTCAGAAAGCATCAAAGGTGAAGAATTCACATTTTTGAAAAGCTTCAGTAATCACTTGCGGAAAATCAGGTGAGAAAGAAACTAAGGCATTAGGGGCATGATAATATGAAAATAAATGTTAATTTCACATTCAACATACCAGCCTGTTCTGGTTACTGTGTGGAGGACATGGACACCAGTTTGGAAATCAGCCCCCAAGTCCCATTTCTCATTGTTGTGAAATGAAAAAGTCATCATAATTCACCTGGCTCTAAAATTCTGTGCAGTTGTAGAGCTCTGTAGACAAATAAGTTTCACAAAATAAACTCATCGAAAGGCGCAGGAAAAGCAGTTCTTTTGAAAATACCTTGTGATCAGGCTTGAGGTCACGACCTCGGTCTTGAGAAACTTGGGTTAGTAGATGTTAGTTTTTCTTAGCTCTTTGTTTACCCTGGACTTAGACATTTTGTATTATTAAAAACCTGTGGCTTATAAGGACATTCTATTTATCTTTCCAGGCTTTTTTGATGGAAATGCCTGGATTTTCTTGGAAACAGGGATTTTATTGTGGATTCCTGGTGCCCCTTGGAGAGGCTTATTTTTCTGGACAATAGTTTTCCTTAGTGTCACTACTCTTTTCATCTCCGAATAGTCACAAGCTCCTAAGGTCGAGAAAAGTGCATCCTTTTGTTCTAATGAATCTGAAATTCCATTTTAAAAAGCCTGCAAAGGGGACTCTTGCTTAATAACTTAAGGCATATTTCCACTGCATGAAATATCCAGAGGGGTTAGCCTTTAAGATGCTTGTAGAAAAAGAAAATCCAACTTACACAAATTGAGCTGCACTGTTTCTACTTGATTATTGCCACTTAAGAGTTTTGATCTTTATCTGTGCTTTAAAGTGTGTTGTGCAGCAGAAGCATGCATGTTTGCCATTGTGAAAAGAATAGGACCCAGTAAATTTTTCATCAAAAGAAGTATTGCTATTGCCTCTGATTACAAGTGGAATTCTCTGGATGTGAAAATTCTGTTGCTCCAGACTATATCTCATGCTCATTGTAGCATGAACTTCAAAATGCTTCGTGTGAGTTCATGCTGTATTTTAATCAATAACTCAATCTTTCAGGAAAAAACTAATAACAGTTTTTAGCTAAATGCTGCATCACAAGCCCCTAGCCACGTGTGACTATTTTCTATTTACAATTTAATTAATGACAATTGGATAACATTTGTGAAAATTCAGTTCCTCCGTTTCACTAGCTGCATTTCAAATGCTCAGTAGCCACATGGAGCTAGTGGCTTCTGTACTGGAGATGGAAGATGTAGAACATTTCCACTATTGCAGAAAGTTCTACTGGACAGCACTGCTTCAAAGGCTACCTATTCTTTGAAATGAATCTTAACTGGCAGTAGAAAACACTGATTGTTGCTATATTTTGTTGTCCAAAGAATCCCAGCTTTCTAAGATGGTGGATATTTCTTCTTGCCAATCGCAATGTGGAGACATTCACTGAGCCTGGAATTGGGGTGATTATTAAGAATTCTGAAATTTTTTCTCAAGTTCTCACTCTAAATTGTAATTAAAAAAATCCTTTGTGCCTCAATGCCATTTAGCTTTGATTACGGAAGAAAGAAATGTGGTTTCCTTTATTT
>CAUYRH010153937.1:0-17735 GCA_963574655.1 Perodicticus potto | reverse complement strand
TATATATATATATATATATATATATATATACACACACACACACACACACACACACATATGTATCTATAGTCACTATTTTCCTGAACTTTCCAGTTAGGAAAAAAAAGACAGGACATTCACATAAAAAACTATGATGCAAACTAGAATATAAAAAAATGCCTAAGAGATATACAAATAAAGGGCTTGTGGAATTTGAAGATGGGAAAACTTTCTGGCAGCTGAGAGTTGAAAGTAGGTTATTAGGAAAGACTTCTTCCTGGCAATGATGTTTTAGTGAGGTTTTTAATAGCTGCAGTTTGAGTAGCTGGGCAAGAGGGAGCAATCAGGGCATTGGTAGAGAATCATAGACGTGCTGGCTGGGGACCCTAAAAGGAAAAGATACCCGTGGGAAACAGCTAAAACAGAAAGTGAGAATGAAGGGCTATTGTGTGATATGTTTTTGGCTGAAAGTAGTTGAAAGACTCACTTAAATGACTTAAAAACGAGGAATTTGTGACCTTACCTAACGGGTTCTGCAGAGGGAAGGTGGGCTTGTGAGTCAGTTGCTTCAGCGGCTTGGGAATGCCATGAGGGCCCCAGCTCTTCCCATCTCTCTGCTCACCCATCCCTGGGGTTGGCTTACTTCCAGGAATCACAGTCAACCATGGCAACATCCAAAGACAGATTTTGCCTTTCCCTGTCATTTCCTCAAGAGCAAAGACATTTTTACAGAAACTTCCAACACACTTTTCGTATTTCATTGGCCAGGACTTTCTAAGCACATCCCCGAACCAATCCCTGTCAAGTGGTTTTGGATTATTCTTAGACCAATCACGGAATTCCTTTTCCCCAAAGATGTACTTCTATGTGAGGGATAAGTGGATATCTGAAGAAAATAAGGTTCTCCTAGGATAAAGGAATGAGAAAAAGAGACGGGGGCTGGGTAAAGCAATGCGTAATGTCCAATAGAGGTTTCCTGTACTTTTGAGTTTGTCTAGCACATGTGTGGATGTAGGCAATTAGCAGCCTTTACAAGGGTCAAGCTCAGGTGTCTGCCCTTTAGTCTACAGACCTAAAGAGACAAACCAGATTTTGAACAGAGGAAAGATGTATGAGTATGATATTCAGAGGCTTGGAAGAAAGAACTCTTGGAAATAGATTGTATATGTACTGGGAAGCTGCATGCCTTCCTGTCCAAAATACGATGTCAAGATGGGCCTAGTGACTTGTAGTCCCTGCTGCTTGGGGGGCTGAAGTTGGAGGATCACTTGAACCCAGGAGTGAGACCAGCCTGGGCAACAGAGTGAGACCCCTATCTCAACCCTCCCCCCAAACTCAAACCAATCAAATTATGATGACAGATTTTCACTACTTTTCCCCTTTCCATTTAGTCAATTCAACTAAGCTAGAGTATCATATGGAGAAATGGGAGCTGTAAACTGGATGAACGAGAAAGGAATAATTAATAGAGTCTCGTGCTCCTCAGATTGGCTCTGTTGAAAAGCAGTAGAATCCCTTTCTATGCCTCCGGCATAGAAGCTCCTCTGGGATTGCGCCCATCTTTACGTCCAGGTGTGTTTGTTTTCCCTGAATGAGCTTCCCTCTACCTCCACACTTTCTGGACTCAGTTCCTGGAACTCTGGCGATTCCCTTCTTCCTCTCTTGCTGTTAAGACTTTCCCAAGGATGTCGTGTGGCCTTTCCGTGTAACTTCTGGGGTCTCTCTCCTTCCTCACATTTTCACTGGGATTTTTCAAGGTGCCATCTAGTCCCTTCTTCCAGCATCCTTGCTGCTTGTTGCTAAGTTTTGAGACACGCAAAAATCAAGAAATGTAAAATCTGTGTGGATGGAAACAAATGAAGTGCTCCCAGCAACACCAAGAGACTGAGCAAATTGAAACCTGAAAGGGCGCTGTCACCTGGGTTTCTTTGAAGTGAAATCGTGGACGTAACAGTCTGTCTCAAAACTTTTGTACACTGGAGGAAGCAAGATTATTTGCATTTACTTTGAATTGATTAAAAAATCAAATCTATGAACTCATCTTTGGGAGTCAGTATGTTTCCCTTTTACCAAACTAGACTTTGAAAAGGTCCAAAATATCACAGATTCGCTTTAGAGGTTAGACCACTAAAGGTGGCCAAATGTGGACAGAACAGGCCTCAGGAAGCCGTGCTGGGAACTCCTCTCTGAGCTGGTCTTGCCTGTGCTGAAATATCAGGAGTGTGTCTGTTACATCCCCTTCCCTCCCTGGGGCCACCTGAGAGGGGCCCCTTGTCTTTTGCTTCCCCTCTTCGTTAGTCACTAGGCTAGTGGCTCCTGCCCTGGGCCAGTCCCTGGGAATGAACCGACTGTGGCCTCCCCAGGAGAGAAAGGGAGAAGGGTGTGGAGGCTTACTCCAGGTCTAGAAAGAACACACTTTATTGCTTTTCCACTTCCACTAAGCAATTTCTTTTCTTTTCTTTTTTTTTTTTTTTTTTTTGAGACAGAGTCTCACTATGTCACCCTCGGTAAAGTGCTGTGGCATCACAGCTCACAGCAACCTCAAACTCTTGGGCTTAAGCGATTCTCTTGTCTTAGCCTCCCAAGTAGCTGGGACTACAGGCACCCACCACAACACCCAGCTATGTTTTGTGGCAGTTGTCATTGTTTAGCTGGCCCAGGCCGTGTTTGAACCCACCAGCCTGAGTGTCTGTGGCTAGTGCTCTAGCTGCTGAGCTATGGGCGCCTCTCCGCTAAGCACTGTGTGCTTGCTGGTAGTGTGAGGAAAAGGCTCATGGTGGCACCAAGGGACACACTCTGAGGGAGTGGGGACCAGAGAGAAGCAGGGCGTTAAGCTAAGCTTTGTCCTGGATGAGGTTGGTTTTTAGGATTTGCCTACACAGGAAAGCCCACCACACCATCTCCTCTCAGACTCCTCACGCACCTTGTCTTTGCCCACGCAGGCAGCGGCTGGAGCAGGAGGGATTCTCTCCCGCTCAGCCCAGCAGGTGCAGAGGTAACGCATTCCTACCCTCCCAGGTGGGAGTTTGGGCATCTCTCCCCCAAAGGAAGAAGCTACGTAGGAAAGGTTAGTTTATTGTGTTTCCGAGACTGGACTCGACTTAAGGTCCATGTACTCCAGAAATGGAAAACCGCGGAGTCAAAGCCCCCATCCCAAACCACACAGCACGTTAGTTGCACATCTGGGCCCAGGGAACCCAGTCTCCAGGATCCTACGCCCGTGTCCCCTTGTGATGGCTCTCTTTCGAGAGAACTGGCTTTCCCACCTGCCCTGACACCCTGAACACCTCTGCTCGCCTGACTCACAGGGAGGAAAAGGCACGTGGCCTTCCAGCCCACCAGCTCTGCTCTGGCTCCCATGGGACAGCCCGTCCTGGACTGCAAGTCTCCTCGTCCGCCTTTTCCCCTAAATGCCTCTAGCATGTCTTCTCAGTATTGAACAAACATCGGCTCTGCCAATGTCGTGGATTTTGTCAATATGAACTGAAAGCGTGCCAGCTTTTTTCTCATCTCTAACAGCTTTCATAATTAACCCACTGACAGAGTCAAGGGCACCGTTCGCTGTTTGCCTTCGCTCTCTCCTCACCGCAGAGTCAAGACGCTGTCTGAGAAGGAAGGAACCCTCGCCTGAGGGGGGTTTGTTTTCCAGAGAGAGGGAAAAACCCACCACCGCAGTGCATTTGACTTAATTGCCAAAACCGCCTTCTGATTGTTTTGCCCGGAGTAACAGCCCTTCCTTAACTAATAACTTGAATTATAGCAACCACTAGTTATAAGAGTGTACCTTTTCTTTTAAAGACTCGGTTTATTCCTCCAAACTTCTGATTAAGAAACCAGGGGTCAGCCAGTCACCTTCTTAGGTTTGCATTAGATGGGAGGCAGGGCCCTGAAATCACCAGGTGTATACAGGCAGTCCCCAGGTTCCGAACTCGATAAGTTCTGCAGGTTTATTCTTTTTTTTTTTGAGGGACAGAGTCTCACTCTGTCACCCTTGGGAGAGTGCTGTGGCATCACAGCTCACAGCAACCTCAAACTCCTGGGCTCAAGCGATTCTCTTGCCTCAGCCTAGCTGGGACTACAGGCGCCCGCCACAACACCCAACTACTTTTTGTTGTTGTTGTAGTTGTCATTGCTGTTTGGCAGGCCCGGGCTGGGATCGAACCTGCCAGCCCGGGTGTACGTGGCTGGCGCCCTAGCCGCTGAGCTGCAGGAGGCAGCCTGTAGGTTTGTTCTTGAGTTGAGTTTGTATGAAAGTTGGAACAGGTACATTACCTATTACCTGTAGGAGCCTCCATTCGTAAGTGTGAGTTGAATGTCAGTCGATGTTTGGGAACTTGCTGTAATACCCTCTGTTCATAAGTGCAAATGGGACGTAAGTGGAGTGTTTGTAACTCGGAGACTGCTTGTATTTCCTGCTCCTTAAACCAGTGTGTTGGCTGAAGTCCATCTGCCAGGCTCTGTCTTTATGGTTTGCCGAACATCCAAGATGGATGAGAAGCAAAAACAGGATCCTGATTCTCCAAGAGTTCACCTTTACAGAACGACAAAGTCAAAAATATTATACTCCAGCTTTAAGATGAAGTGCAGTTTTCTAATAAAACCTAAAGCCTTCATTTCAAAAAGTTGAACAGGGTCGTGGAGTTACTGTACTGCAAAGGGACAAAACAGAAAAGGATAAGACATGAAAAACCCCAGCTGTTTAAATTTAAGGCATCAAAAAACTATTTAATACAAGCCAGTTCTCTGGCTTTCCCCAAAACATTTTCATCTGATTATGAAGTCAATAAAATTTTCCTGCACGTCAGGCTGTTGGGTCAGTATTTTTGTTATGGAATGATTATCCGTTAAAGGCCATGTTGGGCTCAGGAATAGCGAGGAACTCCTGAAATGATGGATTTCAGTTGCATTATTGCCAGGTAAAGATGGGCTCGTGTTCGATGACACATGTTCAGAGGACGATTGCTTAAGCCACGGTGGTGTTTGTCTAGACTGTTTTGCCTGGTTATGCATCACCCCAGCCTGCTCTCTCCACACTGCCTTGCAAAGCTGCCCCGTCTCTTCTTTGAAAATCACTCAGCTTCGCCCGCCCTCTGTGACGCTGCAGAGTGGTCACTCCCACCCCAGCCCTCTGGGGAGTCTGCGGTTGGCCCTCACTTTCACATCGAAGAGGAGGGAAAGCGGGAAGGGCCGCTCACAGCAGGTGGCCACCAGATGTGGCTGGGTGCAGGCTGGGTGGATGGTGGTGTCCACCACCCACCCTTTCTGTCATGATGATGGACACCCCCCCTGCCTACTCGCATGCCACAAGAACTTCCCACAGACTCCGATGAAAAGTTGGATCTGGCAAGCGATTTCCAACCAGTGACTGTGTCTACTTTCTGGGACGCTGACTGACAAGTTTGCCTCTCAGAGGAGGATTTCCACATTCCCTCCTTTCTCATCCTCCCTTCGCTTAGTGCCCTTAACCAGATATTTTTTTCCTTTCACAGTTAAATGAAAGAAGGTGGCCATCTAGAATTTGCCAGCCGCCTCTCCCTCCTAGAGATAGCAAGTCCTCCAGGCGGTCTCGTTCTGGAAAGAATAACTAATGTCAATGAAGAAGTTCACGAACTGCTCTCTGGTGGGTTGGAGTGGACGGACCCAGGTCTGCAGGCAGAAGACCCCAAGCGTTCCCAAGGGGTTGCTCGTTATGCTGTCGAGGGTTGAATCTAGAAACATATCCCCCATTCCACATCAGGGGAGAAATGGAGGGGGGTTTCTGGTGTAGGGTTCTGCAGGCCCAGTCATGGACAAATTTTGTGAGGACACAGCTAAGCAAAGAAATGCAAACCAAGGGCTATGGGCCTTAGGAATGGACCACCATGCTTCCCTGAAGAGCTGCTCACTGCCAAGATCGGGGCCCATGAGGGCAGGAGTGCACTGAACTGTCACGGTGTGTGCAGCTGATCAGTGAGGCAGTGACAACGGCAACGGCAGCCCTGACTGAGCCACCAAGTGGACTGGTCACAGGTAGCTGTTTTCTCTCCAAAAGGTGTTTGTTACCTGAAGTGAGTCTTCTGGAGAATTTAGAGAGAGACAGAGAGTGATTGGATACCCTGTCAATCTCTCAAGCTCAAGTCAGTTTTAATTTGAAAATCGAAAAGGGGTGTACCCTTCATTTGTGCCCTGGGTAGGATTCTAGTCATGCAGGCTAATTTAGAAGCAAAACAGACCACAAAGATTATTTCATTCTCATTTTGCGCAGAAGAATGAATCGACTCTAGATTAATTTACCCCCATCACAAAGCAAGTAATGGGTTGAATCTATGCAGAAGATGCAGAATGGACCACCAACTGGTGTCTTTTCCATTGTTAAAACTTGCAACTCTGTGAGCACAGTGGCTCATGCCTGTAATCCTAGCACTCTGGGAGGCTGAGGCAGGAGGCTCGCTGAGGCCAGGGTTTGAGACCAATCTTTGCAAGAGAGAGCCTTCATCTCTACCAAAAAAAAAAAAAAAAAAAAAAAAAGCTGGTGTGGTGGCGCATGCCTATAGTCCCAGGCACTTGGCAGGCTCGGGCAGGAGAATTGCGAGAGCCTAAGAATTTGAGGTTGCAATGAGCTATGATGATGCCACTGTACTCCAGGAGGGAGACACAGTGAGACTCAGTGTCAACCAAACCCAACGAAACAAACTTGCCACTCTTCCCAAATGCAAGACTGAGTTTTAGGAAGGTGCAAGCTTCAGCTCCTACTTTGGAATTTGGAAACTAAGCCTGAATTTTCCAGTTTGGCACTTGGGGACCTATGATGTTAGGTTTCTTCTAGTCCCTGGGAGAGACTAGAGGTTTCTCGGTAAGAAACTAAAGAACTGAATCTTTTTCTCTTTCACCCTACTCCGGGATCTTTTCCTGAGTTCTGGCCCATTATTTCCAACCAGGAAGGTTACATCTCTATGTGGATAATCCACAGGCGTTAATCAGCATGGTCAAAACCTAACGTGTCATCCTGTCTCCACCTAACCAGCCTCCTCTCCCCAGACAAAATCCTGCTTGTCCTCCCTGGTTCAGGATGGGGCATGGTGCCCCCAGTCTTTCCTCTCTGCCGGAGGAGGAGTCTTTTAGGAGATTCCAGCTCCTGAAAACCATTTTCTCTCCTCTTTCCCACTCCTATTGTTACTGCAGGACTTAGAACTTCCCATCTTCTGCCTGGACTGCAGTCAGCTCCTAAATGGTTCCCCGACTTTTGGTTCTTTTCCAGAAACCCTCACTGCCACTAAAGCTCTAAAGCAACATCTTATTATTATTATTTTTGCCATCCCTAAGATCCTAAAAAAAGAGATCTTTTAAAAACCTAAATCTGATCTTCCATAACTTTCTACGCCATCTTGATATTCTCCCAAACCCTGTGCCTGAGACCTGGGCCTCCTCGACATCTTCTGACTGTCCCTATTCAGGCCCTGGTTCTCCAGGTCTGGCTTCCTGCCCAGACTGCATCCCAGCCATCCTGAGCCCTCAGAGGCCCCTTAACTAGTCATTTCTTTCATGTCCCCATTCTTTCAACATGAGTTGCTTGTCCTGAGAATGTCCCCCTGCTTTCAGCCTAATGACCACTTACAGCTTTGAAGACTCTATTCAAGTGTCATATTATCTATGAAGCTTTTTTTTTAACCTCTCGGTTCCATCGCAAGCACTCCAGCTGTTTTGTCTCGAATGAACCCTGTGCACATTTCTATCCTAGCACCACTAACATTTCAGGGCAATCATTTTCCCATGTTTGGCTCTCCCCCATGATACTAGAGAAAACTTGATGGTAAAGACATGTATCTATTTCTCTTTGATTTTATAGTGCCAAGCACTGTGCTTGGCATATAGTAGGCAGTCGATAAACATTTGAGGAAGGAAGGAAGGGAGGGAGGGAAGGAGGGTGGAAAAGAGGGAAGAACATATAGTCATAATACATTATTTTCCAATCTTTTTCATTTTTTATCACCTCCAGAAAGAAAGGCATTTGGTTAAATTTGATCATTATTTCTATAAAACACTTTTGATAGAAACTATTTCTATAAAATTAGGTGAACCTAATGACCAAAAGCAGTTCAGTAATTAGTGTTAGGAAAAGGCAAATATTAATTTGTTTTCATATTGTATGATGTGGCCTTTGGTGAGATACCTCAGTTCTAGGATTTTTTTGAAGTCTGTTAGGATTATAATGGATATTGGTCATGTTTTTGGCTGTCCAGATGCCCTTCCTGTGTTTAGAGAATCCCCCCATATGTAAGTCTCCTGGGAAAGCAGAGATGGAATCTTCTATTGTGACTACAGAGTAGGGTACCCACATTCCCAGGATCCCTTGGAAGCCAGACCACAAACTCATGTGTGCACAGGGTTCACCAATTGTATGTACCTGTAAGGAAAAAGAACTAGTGACATCAGGATGTAAGGACAGAGAGTAATTATTTTTTGGTGGTGCCAATGGCACTAGTAACCCCTGAGTCCAGCATCAGTGGCTGGGCGGACCCCGGTGACTGGTGAGAACCAACAGCCCAGACAGTGTCCTCACTGCCCATTCTGCAGAGGAGTGTTACCCAAGAATCAGACCCATTGCTTGTCTTCATTTCTGCCCAATTCCCAAGCCTGGTCCTCCACCTGTCCTAGTGGTTCTCTGAGCCAAAAATATGTTTTTGTTAATTTCCTTTTATGCTTTTAGTTCTTTGTGTTGAAACTAACAAACCTAAAAGATCCAGGAAGTCCTTAGTGATCCATAAATGCTTCTGGTTTCAGCTATTTATGCCTACCAGTGTGCATGATTTATATGAGTCCAGTTGATAAAATATCTTATTCACTGCTGAGTCAATGGTTAGTATATTCCACATCATTAAAGGAATTTTCCTAGGCATATTATTTTGCACAAAAGCTTCAGGAGCAGGTTTTCTTGTTTTAAATCAAATTCCCATGTGCACAGTGCCTGGTCTATAATAAATACTCAATAAATACTTGCCAAATGGATTAATAGATAAATTTCTTAAATTCAGGAGACTGTTGCCTAATCATACTGTTTCAAATTGGTATCATTGAGATAAAAATCATACACAAATATGAAGATGAACTAGATGGGTGTGAAAGAACCCCTTCCTACATGTGATCTGATGATGAACCTGCTCCAGAGTGATGCTTGCAGACGTTCTGGTAACCAGTTCAATTCAACAAACCCTTGTTGCTCCCCGAACCTTTACTGGAGGGGCTCGTGGTGGACAAACTGTTAATTGGTAAGACCTCAGTTTCCTCATCAGTAAAATGGAGATAATTATCTTTCCTCAAAGGGTTGTTACCAGAACCAGAATGTTGTTGATGCCCCAATTCTTCTTGCCCCTATCATTTCTGCTTCTACACTCAGCATCTTCTCTTGAATTTAGTTGGAAAGATACTAAATGTTTGTACTAAATGAGCACCTTCTCTGTTTTATTCGCTAAATCACTATGGTTGCAAAAATGAATAAGGTATATTTCTACTCTCAGAGAATATACAGTGTAGTCAGGAGATGGGAGAGCCAAATGGTTGGTCAGTCAATGTGGCGAAGGCAGTGAAGGAAGCAAAAGCAGGTGCAGAAAGGAGAGGAGGCATCCGTGGAAAGATTCCTGAGGAGATGTCTTTGAGTGCAGTCACAAAGAAGGAAAAATGTGGGAGAAGAGAAAGAAATGGACCTCCAAGAAAAATAAACTACAGGAGCAAAGGCAAAAGTGGAGAATAGCTTCTCAGTGTTTCTAGATGGTGAAGTTCAAGGGTTGAATTGGAAGGAAGCCAAGTTGGCAGAGGGAGAAGAGTCAGGTGGTGGGCAACCATGTATGTTCAGGTGAGGACATGGGACTGTGGGTAAGAGGGAGCCCTCGAGAGGACTGTACACAGGTAGGCATTTTCAAAACTTCATCTGGCTTTAGTTTAGAGCCTTAGCATAGAGCAAGAAGTTTCGTCTGTATTTGCAGCCTCTCCCCATCGCTCACGTCACCACCTGAGCTCCACCTCCTGTTGCGTTAGTGGCATTAGATTCTCGGAGGAGTGTGAACTCTACTGTAGAGTGCATGCGAGGAGCCCAGGCTGCACTCTCCTTATGAGAATCTAATACCTGATGATCTGAGGGGGGAGATGGAATGCCCTTGAATAATCCTGAAACCACCTCCCACCCCTAACCCCCAGTTCATGGAAAAATTATCTTCCATGAACTCTGAAACCAGTCCCTGGTGCCAAAAAAGTTGGGGACTGCTGATATAGAGGACGAAAATCGGAAGGGAGGACAATTAGGAAGTTATCACCCTGGTGCAGGTGAACGATTGTGTTGGTCTCATCTAGGGAAGCGGTAGAAGAAGTTGGGGTGAAGGAAGGGAGTTGAGCAACATTTAGTAGACATTGAGAATATTATGGGAGGGTGTTTTAGTCTTCTCTGGGTTTACCTTTGCTCCACTTCCTAAATATCATCATGGTCTGAAGAAGTTGGATTAAAGGATGATAGATTATCTCTCCGCACACGTATTCCCTACATCCTCATTTTCCACCGGGATGGAATTATAGCCTATCAGATGCCGTGCCCAGCACCAGGATGTGACAGCAGTGTTCCAAACCATCTTTTACTATGTATCTGCACTCAAAGGTCACAAAAGTAATGGAAAGGCCTCTATGTCAGTATACATTTTAGATGTGGTATACATTATTCATCTTCCTAGAATTGCTTGTAAAATATTTTACATTGTTCAGACAATCCTAGTCAGAAGTTGGAATGAATCTTTACTTAGGATTTCTTTGCTTGTTTTTACTGGATAACCTACATAAGTTGAAATCAAAGAGAAAAAAAGAAGCAAAAGGGCTACTAGGGTAAACACATGATAACACTGGACAAAAATGTTGGGAATGGCTTCCCCATGCTGTCGAGTAGAAACGAGGCCAGACAGCTATTTCACTGGGGTTTACATTTCCCATCCCCAGGCAAAGCTAATCTCGTCCTGGTGTTCACAGGCTCGGTCAGCAAGGAGACAGTCTAAATTCAGAGGCCAGAGATGCAGATAGGCTGGCTCCGTTCCCAGGAGGCCAGGTCAGGATGAGAATCAATATTTCAATAGCTCAGGATTAGGAAACACACATATCAAATCTTGTCCGTTAAGGAAACAAACATTGAAACCACAAGACATTGTGTATCACGCACAAACCAATAGGGCAGAAATGTTTGGCTGAACTGCAGAAATGCACCCATTATTCTTGAACTGTTTGCACTAGTACAAAATGTGTAAAATAATTCTCAGAATAAGACTGAGCCTACTTAGAGGATTGCCATCAGTAAGATCTTAAAGGTCACCATAGGCAGCTTTTCCAAGGAACCGGAAGACAGAGAGCTTTAAATGCCACTGTGTAGTCCTATGTTGTTGTCAACACAGAAATCAGAAAGGGTAGGATTTGGCTTGGGTGTGAAGCCAGCTTTGCTCAGATTCGACGGACCTGTGGCTTTCCTGCCCCCAAACATTTGGAAAATCCAGACAACCCAAAGTTAGTCCCAGCCAACTGCTACATTTCCGATTTGTGTCAAAGGGAAAGCAGTGAAACCACAGCTCACCCCCCAGGATATGCATTTACAGGTATAAGAGGGCAGGGAGTGGGGTTCACATTTACCTTTATTCCCCTCGAAAATAATGAGTGAAAGTAACTGTATTCATAAAGGGGTTTTCCTCCAGAGAGTTTATGTCCCTGGGTCCTAGGGTGCACTTGGGTTTCCCATAGCCTTGCAAGCCTTTTCTAGGGCGTGCCTTGGTCTAGTACTTCCAGGGGTCAGGGAAGAAAAAGCAACACTGAAGGAGGAGGAGTGGCCAAGGGCAGCGTCTCCAAGATCTAATTGCAGCCCTGACAAGCATTAGATCAAAGGAGTCTTTCCCTGGTTCTTTAATCTCTTGATGGCCACATTTAGCACCCTCCCCTGGCTGTGCCTGGGGCTGGCAGCCCTCCCTTTTCACTCCCTCCTCTCTTTCTAGTTTAAATAATTTAACTGCTAAGCATTTTCAAAGGGGTAAAAAATAAGCAAACATTTTAAGTTCCAACTCACTTGCTAGATGTATTACCATACTGATACCAGTTTGAAAAATAAAAATAATGGCATAGAATCCGAAAGGAGGGTCATTGCTTATAAATACCTCATCTGATTTAACGGTTGTGCAGCAAGGGCACAGGAGCCAGGCAGTGACCACAACTTCAGCTCCAGAGGGGCCTGAGATGGGAAGCGAGAGGAAGGGGGGTTCCTGTCCTTCTGCTGGGGGAGGCAAGAATCTAATGCAGCGACCGTCACTGGCCTCATCCCGTCCCTACTTGCCGCCCCCACATTCCCAAAGCCATTAGATGGGACTCCTCTGCCAGCCTCACACTACCCAGTGACCTTCCAGCTCTGGATTTTCCCTGTCAGATGTGCCCAGCATGTTCCGCTCAGAAATGACCTTTATTAAAATATTAGAGAGGGCTGAGAAATGTCTTGCCACTGAGCTTGCCCCAAGGTTGCCAGATTTAGCAAATAACAACAGAGGACATCCGGTTGAATTTGAAATTCAGATAAATGATAAATAATGTTTTGGCATAAGTATGTGCCAAATATTGTACAGGACACACTTATACTAAAATGTTATTCATTGTTTATCTGTAGTTTTAAGTTTAACCAGGCATGCTATATTTTATCTGGCAACCCTATCAGGGTCTCTGTGTCACCAAAACTTGCTGGAACACCATAAGTGGCTCAGCCTTCAAGGACAACAGAAATTGATTCCACTCTATCCTTAAATCCCCTTGCAAATCTGGCCCAAGCCATGCCTCCTACCAAGTGGTGGGGGAAGGAATGGGTTAACACATGTTTAGTGCCAGCACCCCTGGTGTCCCATTCGATCCTCAAAATACTTCCAGGTAGGTGCTTTTCCCATATGATGGAGCTAAGCCCAGGGGTGATAAGGAGTTTACTAGCTTCTAGGTATTGAAAGGAAGAGTATTATCCAGGCATCCCTAACTTATCCCTCACTTCAAGGCAGTGATTGGCCCTCTACAAACTGCTGTCTCCTTCCCTCTCCCCAGGAAAGCATGACAAACCCAGAGGCTAGTGGACTTGTTCCAACACAAATAGGTTTTCTTTTTCATTCCAGATATCTCTTTTCATGTTAATCAAAAGCTCTAGATCTTATCCTCTAGAACTCTCTGTTCTGCCATCAGAAGCAGAGGAGGGTGGGAAATCCAGTGTAAGAAAGGGGGGCAGATTTGAATGGGGGGGACTTAGGTACTTAAATCAATTGAAGGTTGTTGCTAGCATTTTCCCTCATTCAGGGGAGCCTGTGTAAACTCATTAACCCGCATTGAAATCAAGCTAGGACAGCAGCATGTTATGAAATCTCAGCCTCCTGGGTTCCTGTTTCTCAAGTTGGAGCTGCTTCAGACTCACCTGGAGGGCGTGTTCAAATGCAGGTGGAGGGTCCGCCCCAAGAGTTTCTGCCTCAGTGGATGTGAGGGGGGCCTTAGAGTCTGCATCTCTGACAAGTTCCCAGGTAATGCTGATGCTGCTGGGCCAGGGATTCCACTTTGAGAGCCACTGCTTTAGAACCAGAAAGGGGGCTTCACTAAGAATAACACACAGAATCTGGAACATAAGTTCCTGTCTACATTGGAATTCAAGGATGCTTCCCACCTCTCGTCCCTGCCATTAGAAAATGTCCTGATCCTTGACAACAGGAGTAAGTGAGTGAAGGAGTGACTGTTGACTGTAGACTGTATCCTGTTGTCATGGATCAGGCCCCAACAATGTGACAGATGCTGTTTGTATCCTCAGGACACACAACCAGACCCAGTTCCTTCCAGTTCACCAAAGACAATCTTATAAACAAAGTCACACCAACGGAGTAAGACAGGCGGCAGTAAAAACAGATGAAGTCAGTTACAAAGGAAGCGAAGGAATGAAAGGAAGCTTTCCAAGGGACTTGAGCTGAGTTTGGAAGACTGGGGATGGGGTCCCCAGGAGGAAAGAGGGACAGTCTTTGTAAGAGGCATGAGACAGCATGGCAGGTCCCAGGGCTGCAAGAAGCTTACCTGCAGATTTGGTGAGAGATGAACTGGAAGGGAGGTGAGTGTGAGGCTGAGATGACTGGCTTTCTTTCTTTTATGATGGTAATGAGGCATTGGTTGGTTTTTAATGGAAGGATGACACACAGGCCTATAATCTGGAAAGTTATTTAAGCGGAAAGGTCAGGGTCTTAGTCTGTTGGGCTGTTGTAAAGAAATAAGCACTCACTGGGTGGCTTTTAAACAGAAATTTCTTGTAGTTCTGGAGGCTAGGAAGTCTAAGATCAAGCCAGACTGGTATCTGGTGAGTTCCCACTTTCTAGCTCATAGACATCACCTTCTTGCTATATGTGCCCAGGCTGGGATGGTTGAGAGAACTCTCTGGAGTCCCTTTTATAAACACACTAATACCATTATCAGGGCTCCATCGTCATGACCTAATAATCTCCTGAAGGCCTCACCTCTGAATACCATCACCTTGGAGGTTAGGACTTCGACAGATGGATTTTGGAGGGCACAAGCATTCAGACCATCATAGTCAAGGATGCCACCCTAGGAAGCTGTTGCAGTGGGAACCACTAGAGATAGTGAGGGTGTTAGTGAGAGTGGGACCTCTCTGAGTTGAATGAAGAAACACGTATTGATGGTCCCAAAAGGAAGCGTTCATGTCCATTCTCTCCCTCCACCACCAAAAGGTGCCTACCTAAGTTTGGGGGAATAAGTGCAAATATTTCTATGTGTTTTTAGTCTGCTATCTCAGTCTGTGCCTTACTTAAACTGTGCCTTTCTGTTCTAATAATTTCCATCTTCATAAGGGTTACTTTAACTCATTAATATTTGTTCAATTTTACTTTCTCTCCCTCCCTATTCCTAGATGTTTGCTCATTCCTCCAAAGTCATTTAGCAGCTTACTGACTGGCAGAAGATACAAAGCAAACAAAGGGACTTTTGAAATTCAGTGTAGCACACACATCACAGAGGCATCTATGGAGATCAGAGCAGAGGAAAGCTGAACCTAAAAGCGGCTGACGATATGAGTAATTTTCAAATCACTTCGAAATTAATTTTATGAACTTGAATAGAAAATAGTAATTTATTTCCTAGATGCAAAACACTCCCAAGAAGATTGTGTATTTTTTATTTTTATTAATACAATGCCTAATACAGCACTCCAGCACATACATACTCAATAACTATGTATACTGTGGCTATTGAGAAAATGAATAAATGTGTTTTTGCATATTAATCTCACTGGACTAGCAGAATTCTAAAATAAGTAGACCAGTCTCCCTTATCTGACTTTATCCAAATAAAAATAGTTGGCTTTATTTTTTTAAGGAATGGATTAACAAACTGTGGTATATGTACACCATGGAATACTATTCAGCCATAAAAGAAGAGGGAGACTTTATATCATTTACGTTTACTCAGATGGAGTTGAAAGACATCCTTCTTAGTAAGTATCTCAAGAATGGAAAAAAGGTATCCAATGTTCTCAATATTATTATGAAACCAATATAAAAACACAGTCTCTTACAAATGATAAAACACAAATATAGTCTAACAAGGAGGAAGGGGGAGGAGGGCGGGGAAGGAAGAGGTGTTTGTTAGGAGAAAGGAAGGCATTTGACTGGATCTCGACTAATATGCCCAATGCAAGGGCATATTGATAAACAACTAAGAGTAAACTGTAAATGTCTTACCACAAAAAATAAGTAAGGTGATGGTTATATTAATCAGTTTGATTTAAGCATTCCATATTGTATATCAAATCATCACATTGTACCCCATAAAGTATACAGTTATGACTCAACTGGTAGCAACCCTTGGCAGAGGCTCCTGAGCAGAGGAAGAAAAACTGAATGGAATTGGACTCTATGAAGCAAAACGTGGGGACCTGAGCCAAGAAAGAAGTTGGACAAGCTGTAACTCCAAGGAAGAGCATTCAAGAAAACAAATTAAAGGTACAAAGCCAATTGATTAGAGGATGAGAGACCCCTCACCCAACAGGAGGCCTGCCGCAGACTATCTGCAAAGGAGCAGGGAACAAATGACCTCTTATTTTACCTCACTGGAGAGAGCTGCTAAACTCCAGGTCTCTTTCTCCAGGAGGTCCCACTTATGAACCTAGATACCACCTCACCAGGCATAAAGTTGAACAGATATTTTCCCCTACAAGTCCAAACTCCCAATCTACCCTTTTGCCCTAGCATAGTGGTCTGAAGTTCTGCCCACTGCAGAGCACAGTATTTGGTCTTATCCTGAGAGATCTGGGCATAGTGTGGACTGCCAACCATCAGGACAGAATCTGTGACTAATGGGGAAGAAAGAGGGTGGGGAAGAAACAGACACTCGGCAGGAAGAGGAACAGTACCCTGGTTATGACTATGCCCAGCCAGTGGTGTTGTTGACCCTCAGTTCGGGCTGTGTTTGGCAGGACAGGGTGCAGAACCCCTGGCTCTGATGGCAGCCACATCAGGACAGTGGTTGCCCCAGGTGGAATGAGTTCAGCAGACAGGGCTGGTCCCCAGCCCCTGCTGGGTCTGCAAACAGAGGCTTGCTAGGCATGGACTTAGACATGAGAGCAAAGGCATGATCTCCTGATTCCATCAGAACCCCCAAGCAGTGGCTTGCTGGGTGTGAACCAAGACCTGAGGGCTAGGGCGCAGTCACCTGTCTCCAGCAGGGCTGGTGAGCAGAGGCTTACCAGGTGAGGACTGAGGCCTGAAGGTAGGGTGTGGTGCCCTGACTCTAACAGAGTCTGTGAACAGAGGCTTGCCAGGAAGTGGACTGAGACTGGCGGGCAGGAGTGTGGTCCCCTGACTCCAAGTGGTCTGGCAAGCAGAGGCTAGCTGGGTGTGGACTGAGACTGGTGGGCAGGGGCATGGCCCCTGACTCCAACAGGGCCTGTGAGCAGAGAAGTGGACAACAGTGTAGACTGAGTCTGGCGGGTGGGAGATTGGATCCCTGGCTCCAATTGTGCTTTTGGAGACCCTTGAATCCCTTTCTTTTGAGCAGGGTTTGCACTGCTTGAGACAACTTAATTAGAACCCATGTCTGGGGCTAAGCGGGCTAAGGTGCCAGCCACGTACACCTGAGGTGGCGGGTTCGAATCCAGCCCAGACCCGCCAAACAACAATGATGGCTGCAACCAAAAAATGGCCGGGCGCTGTGGCAGGTGCCTGTAGTCCCAGCTACTTGGGAGGCGGAGGCAGGAGACTCGCTTGAGCCCAGGAGTTGGAGGTTGCTGTGAGCTGCGATGCCATGACACCCTATCCAGGGTGACAGCTTGAGGCTCTGTCTCAAAAAAAAAAAAAAAGAAATAGTTCCTGAATGGTGCTCTGTACTTTGGCTAGATCTTAGGCTTTGTCTTTTTTTTTTTTTTTTGGGTCCCATTTACCCATGATGTTGTAAAAAGACTACTAGTTGTTTTCAGTGGTTGAGTTGGGTCTTCAATCTAGTCTGCTGTTGGAAATAGAGGTATTTTTCTCAGAGACTTTGCCAAACAGATTCATTCATCCTACTTCGTAAATAGTCTTCCCTTGGTTAGCTATCACTAGTATTATTATTATTAGTTTTAGAGATGAGGTCTCACTGTGTTGCCCGGGCTCGAGTGTAGTGGCACTCATACCTCTTTATAGGTATGATTATACACTACAACTTTGAACTCCTGGGCTCAAATGACCCTCCCACCTCAGCTTCCTGAATAGTTGGGA
>CAUYRH010153935.1:0-25844 GCA_963574655.1 Perodicticus potto | reverse complement strand
TGCTGTGGCATCACAGCTCACAGCAACCTCCAATTCCTGGGCTCAAGCGAGTCTCCTGCCTCCGCCTCCCAAGTAGCTGGGACTACAGGCACCCGCCACAATGCCTGGCCATTTTTTGGTTGCAGCCATCATTGTTGTTTGTCAGGCCCAGGCTGGATTTGAACCCGCCAGCTCAGGTGTACGTGGCTGGCGCCTTAGCCCGTTGAGCCACAGGCGCCTAGCCAGGACTTGTAAAATTAATAGAAACAATGTATTTGCCACCCCAAACTCATGTTTGATGAGATATCATTGCATCCAAAAAAATTCTGCCAAATGCTGAATATAAATGTCTTAACACAATAACTAAGAAAATGCCATGAAGGCTATGTTAAACAGTTTGATGAAAATATTTCAGATTGTATATGAAACTAGCACATTGTACCTCATGATTGCATTAATGTACACAGCTATGATTTAATAAAAATTATGCCAAAAACTTAAAAAATGAATAACATGATGCATTTTGTAATTAAGACTGTGAATTTCATAAGGGCCAAGGGATTGAATCATCACTAATTTCAGAAATTCCTTAAAAGTATTAACGCTGACTTTTCAAAAGTAAGCTGGCTAAGTTGAGGCTAAAGTTGAAAAGATTTTATGATTTTTGACATGTCATCAAAATCATTTATGGTACCAAAAGCAAACTTGTACCAGAACTTGATGATGAAAACTTGCTACAGATTTAGCATATTTAGTGGATTTAACTGCTTAGTTAAATGAGTTAAACTTGTACCTTCAAAGTGACAATCTATTTAATCAATACAATATTTCAAACCATAACAGTGTTCCAAATGAAACTGAAATAATGACAAACAATTTTATGCATTTCAACATGTTGGCTAAACATAGTCCTGTGAACAGTGAAAAATATGCAGCATTTGTGACTTCATTTTCAGTCATTGTAAATATGTTACCTGCTAATTTTCAAATGGAATGTAGAGAAGTGCAATCTGACATTCAACTTAGAGAAAGGTTTGATCATGTGTCCTTATTGGACTTTTATAGGTCCTATGTTTTCAGAGACAAATATCCCTCCCTTCACAATCACATCTTATTCAGGTCATTGCTTTTGGCAGCACCTACATTTGTGAGCGACTATTTTCAAGAAGGAAACACATTCAAATCTATCAAGTATTGAACACAAATGTCTTAACACTGTGATTAAGTAAAGGAGGTGAAACTATGTTAGTTAGTAGAATGTAAGTACTCTAATTTGTACAAATAATCAACACATTGAATCCCACAAAGTAATAAATGTATTCATTATCTGTGTATATATGACTTAATAAAGAAAAAGAAAAAAGTGCATTAATAATAAAATGCAAAGCAAAATACTTGATGTGCACCCTGAGGACTCACTGAGAATTACAAATACTTTCATCAAACCAGATAAAATGTCATGAAAATTTTGCACAGATTTTTTTAGTTTTTATCTTTTTATCTTGACAGATTTTGTTAGTGTTTCTGCATTTAATGTGTAGCCTAAGACAACACTTCTCCCAGTGTGGCTCAGAGAAGCCAAAAGGTTGGATATCCTGATTGGAGCAAGCTCTGATCTTATCAATGAAATGAATGGAGTATTTGCACACTTGGAGTCTTTCCTACTGATTAAATAATTTAATTTTATATCCTTCACTTCATTTACTTAATTATTTTGTTAAGACATTTATACTCTGTACTTAATAGATTAGACATGTACCCTTGCAATATGCACCAAGCATTCCAAATTGTATATAAAATCAGCACATTGTATCCCATAAATGCATTAATGTATACATGATCTATGTGTTTATGACTTAATAAACAATAAAATAAAATAAAGACACATTTAACACTTTTATAATAAAAAATAATAATTTAATTTTAATTTAAAACTCACTTTATAAAATTGTTGCAAAAAATGCAGGATTTCAGGTGGTGCTGTTACTCAAGGAGTAGGGCACCGGCCCCGTATACTGAAGGTGGTGGGTTCATACCTGACCCCAGGCAAAAACTGCAAAAAAATAATAAATAAATAAAAGAGAGAAAAAATGCTGGATTTCAATACATAATTTTTTTTTCTTTTATTTTAACCATGAATTTCTTTCATTATTGGTAAGCCATGTGTCAGGTCAACATGAAGAGAAACAAAAAATAAAATTTATAAATGCAGTCATTTTGTCCCCACACCAAGGAAAATAGAACAATCTTGGTATTAAAATTGTGCATTTTGTATAATTTCCTCTGCTTTTGGTCATATTTTTATTATAGATCTTCTCCCCATCTGTCCCCCAGCTTTCTTGGGAATTGTTTTCTTCTTACAAGTGATGTACAATTTTCCATGTTACTCATAGCCATCATTAGAATGTCATGGGAATGTTTATTGCTGATTTTTTTTTAATGTGACCCTCAAAAATGATGAAATCATCTTAGGATATATTTCTCCATCCATATCCCTCTTGTTAAGCGAGGCGCGACTGTGTATGCACACACTTATAACACTGTCTGAGGCAGGGCTCTGTGCTTGCTACACCCGTTAATATATTTGCCCTTACCACACTCTTATCCCAGTAATAGGCAGTATTACTCTTCCCAATTTCATAAATATGAAAATTGAACATAGATAAATTATGCAATTTGCCTAAGATCACATAACTAGACAGAGAGAAAACAGATTTAAGCTAATCACAGAGCTTTTTCTGTTAATCATTATGCTGCACTTTGTAATGGTCTTTGTAGCTTTGATAGGAAATGATTTTATGACGAAAAACAAAATAAATTAACGTAAAATTTAAAAATCTAATTAACATAAAATTTAGAAAAATCTTTATTCAGCGTAGAAGGTGAGAGATAAATGAAAGAAAGATAGAATGATAGTGAATTTCCCCTTAATTTCTACTAGGAAAAGCAGACACACACACACACAGAGACACAGACGTGGTCAAAGGAAAATTTCTTTTCATCTGAATCCCTCCAATTACAGCTTAACTATCCCAGGAGGCCACATCTAAGAACAACTCTTAAAAATTGGAGGTGTGCATATACAAATGTGTACTTTGTGCATATGTAAGATTGAATGGTTCTTTTTATTAAAACAAAGACAGGGAAAAAGAAATCTGTGGAGTAATCATCTTCCTTGAGGAACATGACATGAATTGTTTAGGTTAAGAATCAAGAAGACTGATTGTTTAGGTTAAAGATTCACTCCTTAGTTAGTTATCAAGAATGTATATGAATTTTTATGCAATTGTCCTGTCCAACCTCCAAATAAACATGAGTGAATAAATGGAAATTCAGCACACAAATGGGTAATCAGAGACCATGGAAGAAATAATTAGAATAGATAAAAATCGAAAATGAAGATAAATGCATGTCAAATTATTTTCTTGAATTGTAAACCTAAAAACAAGGCCGACTGACACAATACCAAAAATTCCCAAATAATGTTGAAGCAGACTCTGAATGCCACAAAGTATAGGAGATGAAGGAATCAAGATTTTATTATTTATTATATTTTAAAATTAATGAGTGATCCTGGATGCCTGAAGAAAGCAAAGGCAATCTAACAATGGTTAAATGTTTTGTTGTTGTTGGAGCAGCCCCCAAACACATAAATGTGATTGTATTAGGAAGAAAGTTATTTCTCTTACCCAAATCCCTTACCCAGATCCCTTACAAACATATTGACAACTGCTTCTAGCAAATTCATTTAATTAAAATAGGCTGTATAATTCTATCAGGAAATTCTAACATGAATTGAAGATTTTCATATTTCTATTCAAATGCTTCATTCTGTCAAAATGATTCCTTTAAAAATGATTATATTGAAACATACCAGGTTTCCATGAACTATTCTTAATCAACATTTAGGTCCTTGTTACCTGACACTTACCTACTAAAACTTGACTACCTTTCAAAAATCTTTTTTTATTAAATCATAGCTGTGCACATTAGTGCAATCATGGGTTACAATGTGCTGGTTTTATATACAATTTGAAATATTTTCATCAAAATGGCAAAAAAAATCTTAAAAATGTATTTCATTTGAATATTTCCTTATACATGCTATATTTTCCATCAAAAAAATTCTTCTCTTCTAAATCAGGTGGATTTTTACTCATTATCTTAAACTGAGCTCAGTATCAAATTCTTCAAAAGCCCTTTCTAATCTCAGTGACTTCAGGTAAAGTTAACCATTCCTTCCTTTGTGGTGTTATTTCACCTTTCAGCAAAATTGTGTTTTTGACCTTAATACATGGAATCTTATTTGTCTGTATGTTTGGTTTGTGATCAGGGATTATATTGGATATTCAGAACCTAGAACACTGCAGTAGTAAAAGGCTCTTATGCAAGTCTCAATAAATATTGGTAGAATTCAACTGAATTAAAATGTTCCAGACTTTAGCAAGGAACGTAAAATTCTCACATTCTTGCAATATTCAGATAACTTTACTGAGTCAGCAGCATTCAAATTTCACCAAGAAATGATGTTCTAAATTCAACTTAAATAACAAATTAAACTCTAATTTTAAAAGTAGGCTTAGGTTATCTCCCAATCTGAAAGTATATCTGAAATTGGTGTTAGTTACATGTAAATATAAAATATGTATAAAATATGTACATGTATGCATGAAATGTATAAAATATGTATTCATATGAAGAAGAAAATGTGACATACTTTAGTAGGAATATCTTCTATCTTTTCTGATTTTGTGTCTTGGTTTTGTTTTATCAAAATTCAAGGATTCCACTGTAATTCCAGTGAGCAGAATGTCTTAGATAAGAATACCTTGGAGAAGCTTCAGAACAGTTTAACCTACTCTACTTACTATTGGCTAGTAGGTGTTTCTCAACATTCCTCCCCAAAATGTAAAGTCATGAGATCTTAGCACTGGAGATGATAAATTTACGCAGAGAACATAGAAGAAGTCTAGACTGTGTTCTGGTTCTGTTAGTTCCACACACAGACCTCTCAGCAGCTCTCACCACCAGACAGAAGCAAACAGTCCCCAGTGAGCGTCCCATGACCTGGCTTCCTGGGCTGTCTGGACAGTGCATTGCAGGTGCCCCTTACCCTTTTCTCTTGGGTCACTTCCATTTTATCTCCTTCAGCTCCGGTTTTCTAATTGAATCATCTGGGAGAAACATAAGCTTTCAAAATGATCATACAATAGAAAAAAATTACTGTAATAAAAAAGATGGGTATCAAAACAAGTCTTGATTTTAAAAAGATGTTTCATCCTGGGACTCTGACAAGATAGTATGTGGTGGTTGTGAGATTATCATCATGTCTCTGCCCAGGCCTCCCTGACACGCAGAACACAACCACAGAGGGACTGCAGGGCCATACCATTCACAGAGATGACTTGTCACTCAGTACAAATAAGGAGACACAAACACACATGTACACACTATATTTCATACGAACAGCATACTAACGTATCACATATGAAAACTAAAATATCCTTTTAAAATGACTAAAAAGGAATCATCATTCTTCGTTAGAAAATCATCTTTCTGTTTGGTGCTTTCCATCTCAAAATGTAAGATGTTTTATTTTATTTATTTATTTTTTTGAGACAGAGTCTCACTATGTTGCCCTTGGTAGAGTGCCATGGCATCACAGCTCACAGCAACCTCAAACTCTTGAGCTTAAGCAATTCTTTTGCCTCAACCTCCCAAGTAGCTGGGACTACAGGAGCCCGCCACAATGCTCAGCTATTTTTGTTGTTATTGTTGCAGTTGTCATTGTTGATTTTATCAGGCCCAGGCTGGGTTTGAACCAGTGAGCCTTGGTGTATGTGGCTGATGCCCTACCCACTGAGCTACGGTGCCACCACATAAGAGGTTATTTTTGAAATAATGTAAGTAATAGTTAAGGAAAAACACAATATATGTGTAGTAGCTAATTAGAATTATCAATTTCTTAAAACTTAACTTTTATGATTATGGGATATTAATAGAACATCATTAAGTAAAGAAGGAAAAAGAAGCCAGGTTTGAACAGGTGAGTCTCTGGTAATTGGCAAGTTCTTTAATATCTGTATGAATCATCAGTCCTTATTAAAGGTCTTCAGCTAAAATTCTGTCCATTGTGGCCAAAGAACTGTGCCTGGCATGTCCTGAGAGCTTAATGCTGGTATTTATTATAAATATATTAATACAATCAATATAATATCATCTTTTATGGCCCCCAAATAGAAAGCATTAGTCTAATTCCAAATATGAACTCAGAATAGATGTACATTTGTGTATCATTGTGGCGTAACTCAAAAGAATTAGAACTCAATATAGCTCTCATTTAACTACACATACTGAGTATACATTTACTGTTATTTGTGTTTTCCTGATCTGATATTGCTGAAACCTGATATCATGGTCAATGACTGAAGAGCATTGTTTTACAAAAGTTCATCAAGTTAAAAAAAAAACAACTCTGAATCAACAAATGTCTTTCATAAAAATACTCACATAACTACAATAAATACTCAGAATTACATAAGATATATGAATGTCACATTCCTTTTGTTGTTTGTTTACTCAAGATCACATTCCTTGCCTTTATAGGTACAAAGTTGAATATGGCATGCACACTCTTTTCACTTAAGACTATCTCGGTACTGGGAATATCTAGACTTTCCCGAAAGACTTGATGATGTTGCTAATGGAATCTTTAGGTGATTCTGATGTCCAAATTTAAGACAGGCAACTGAGATTTACTTTGAAAAGAAAAGAATAGGAAAATTAGTAAACTTGCTTCTCAGGAACTAAGTTTTAATAATAGTGTTTTCTCTCTTTCCAGTTTTCCTGTTTGTTAAATGCAGCTATTGAAGATGTTAATTTTTTCCCTAGGAAATTACAAAGATAAATTAAGCTAAGTCTATTTACACATGAAGTAACAAGTTTTATACTGGATCCAAAGTTTTATTGGAGATATCAGTCCGCTAATTTAATATATTTCTATGGCTTAGTTTATATTTTCTAGCTACAAGTATTTTTATAAGCCTAATTTATGCTGAAGAATAGTATCTCTTTAGATGCATGTACATATTCTGGGCATCTGGCAATTGGCTTTGTGTTTTGAACTGTGTACTCACTGCCCCAAAAATGAGGTTGATTTTCCTTCTACAATCCAGATATGATTCAATGAACACCAAAAGCTCATGACTGTAAAATTCCAAAACAATAGGCTTTTTAGGTTTATGATGGGTTTATTATATTTTAATTTTATTTTTAATATATATATTATTTCAGATTAATATGAGGGTACAAATAATTAGATTACAATGTTTGCACTTGTTAGAGTCCCTGTTGTAGTTTTGTCCCCCACCCAGGAGATGTGCCACATACTCTTACATTGTGCCCATTAGGTGGGAGCACACCAACCTCTCTCCTTCCATCCCTCTCACAATTTGAATTGAATTGAGTTTTTCTCTTGTGTTGGCATGTATTAATTAGTTCAACTACTGGCTTCATATTAGTATTGAGTATGTTGGATAATTACGTTTCCATTCCTATGATACTTTATTAAGAAGAATGTGTTTTAACTCCATCCAGGTAAATACAAAAATATATAAAGTGTTCATCTTTTTTATGGCTAAATATTATTCTATGGTATACATACACCACAGTTTATTAATCCATTCAGGGGTTGATGGGCACTTATGTTGTTTCCACATCTTAGCAAGTGTAAATTGAGCTGCAATGAATAATCTAGTGCAAATGTCCTTATGATAACATGATTTTTTTTTCTTCTGGTTAGTTGCCTAGTAATGGGATTGCCGAATCAAATGGAAGGTCTATTTTGTGTTTTTTGCGGATTCACCATACTTCTTTCCAAAGAGGTTATATTAGTTTGCAGACCCACCAACAGTGTAAAAGTGTTTTCTTCTCTCCAGATTTGCACCAGCATCTGCAGCTTTGGGATATTGTGATGTGGGCCATTCTTCCTGGGGTTAGGTTTTGATTTACACTTTAGGGAGGTTTTGATTTACACTTCTCTGATGATTAGGGACAATAACATTTTTTTAGTATGTTTGTTGGTCATTTGTCTGTCTTTTTTTTTTTTGCCTTTTTTTTATTAAATCATATGTACATGGATCATGAATACATTTATGCCTTTCTGGGATTCTATGTGTTGATTATTTGTACAAATTGGAGTGTTTACATCCTACTAATTAACATAGCTTTTACTTCATATACTTAATAATAGTGTTAAGATATTTCTGTTCAATACTTGATAGATTTGACTTGTACCCTGGCAATATGCTCCATAGGTGTGGTCCCACCATTAACCCTCCCTATATTGAACCACTCCCCTCCCTTCCCATCTATCTCCCCTTCCCTCCTTCATCCTGGGCTATAGTTGTGATTCATCTCTCATATGAAAGTGTGAGTGATTATAAATTGGTTTTATAGTAGTACTGAGTACATTGGATATTTGTTTTTGCATTCCTGAGATACTTTACTAAGAAGAATATTTTCCAGCTCCATCCATGTAAACATAAAAGAGGCAAAGTCTCCATCTTTTTTTAATGCTGCATGGTACTCCATGGTATACATATACCACAATTTACTAATCCATTCATCTCTCTTCTTCAGAGAAGGTTTTGTTCATGCCTCTTGTCCAGTGAGAGATGGGATTGTTTGTTTTTTGTTGTTGTTGATTAATCTGAGTTTTCTGTAAATTGTAGTTATCAAGTATTTGTCAGATTTGTAATATGCAAATATCTTTTCCCATTCTGAATGTTGTCTATTTGCTTTAATTGTTGTGTCTTTAGCTGTGCAGAAGCTTTTCAGCTTAATTAAGACCCTTTTATTTATTTTTGTTGTTGTGATTGTCACTGAAGTCTTCTTCATAATTCTTTTCCCCAGGCCAATATCTTCAAGAGTTTTTCTCATGTTTTCTTCTAGGACTTTTATTGTTTCATATCTTAGACTAAAATCTTTTATCCATCTTGAGTCATTTTCTGTAATTGGTGGAAGGTGAAAGTCCAGACTCAGTCTTTTACAAGTGATTATCTAGTTTTTCCAGCACCACTTATTGAATAGAGATTCTTTTCCCCAGTGTATGCTTTTGTTTGGTTTATCAAAGATCAGATTGCAATACCAGGCTGGTTTCATCTTTAGGTTTTCTATTCTGTTCCATATGTCTATGTCTCTATTTTTGTGTCAGTACCATGCTGTTTTGATCAATATTGATTCTGCCTCCCAGTTTGTTTATTTTAGAATTTATTTATATTTAGACTTTATTTATTTCTCCATCAATCCCACTAGAATATTAGTCACTATAGAATCCAGGAACTCAAAATATCAAATTAACACTCTGCTGTATAATAAAGAACTATGATGTAATTTTAAAACCTGCAACCTAGAGGAAGAAAATCACATCAATTAAAATGACATAATATATGCAAGCAAAGGTTGTTTCTGGTACATAACATCTGGCTTGTTAAGACACTGGAGAGAACTGAAGTTGCCTAACTAGGCATTGTTCTGGATTTGTAAGGACCTCCAAACTCATTTAAGGTGATAAGAAAAAAGTAAAAAAGCAACTAGTAATTTTCGGCAGGAATAATGGTCATTGGAAAGCAGGGCCACCTTTAACCCAATCACAGGTTAAACCAATTTGATTTATAACAATGAAAGAACCTTTTGCTTCTACTTGAGTTACTGCACATCCCTTTGTAGACAACCATACAATGGAAAACCAAGGCAGGTGGTATAAAGTAGAACAAAGCATTGATGTCAAGCAAAGAAAATTCTATACTTACATGAAATTTTATCAGCTTCTTTAATTAAAAGGTAGTAGTTAGGAGCAATAAGAAAACCACAAGCAGACACGTTTAGTATACTAGGTATAAGGAAATTTCAAATTTCCATGGATAATTGTGATTGGCTCATGATCTTTTGACAATGAGACAATGACTTTATTCACTGCTTAGAATATCTATAAAGTAGATTGTGTCAGTCATAAATGAAAATAAATATTTTCATATTTTTTTTTTTGCAACACTTTTTGCAACAATTTTTCTTTTGTCCTTTAGTTTTTAGAATTATGTCTTCTATAATGCCCTAGGTAAATACAGTGATATTCCATATTTCCTGTGAGTTTTTCTATTCAGAAAGCCTCATTGACATAGATGCTAAAAAATTATAATCCCTGATGATGTATCAGCTACAAACTTTATTTCTGCACCCAAAAAGAAACATTGAGTCTCCATATTTCTCTTCTTAAATAATTAGAAAATTAAAAATGCCTCTTCTGCATTCTGTGGTTCATTAATATAGAGGAAAAAAAAAAAAAACTTGGCAACGTAACCGAAGTTATCAGTTTAGTTCAATTTATAAATTAAGTGACATACGATTGCTAATCCAAAATAATCTGTACATACTCTTTATATTATATGCATCCTCCACTCTTTCTATTTTAAAGCAGAGAAAAAAAGGAATTAATCATTTTAAATGTTATAACCTTTAGCAATTCATTCCTATGTTGATGGGAAAGAACACAGCAAATCAAAGTTTGGTGACATAAAATAATGAACCAAAATCCAACTTAAAATTTTAACAAATCTTGGCCTCTGTTTGCTCATTTGTAAAATAAAGACAATAACCTCACCTATGGGATTGCTGTTGGATTCTTGAAAAAAAAATTCATAAAAGTGGTTTAAAATTATAAAAATGCATCCTAATAAAGTATAAAGTTATAAAACGAGATCTGAACAATAACAATTAGTTGAGAGTAAAATACAGTGTGTACAGAGCTCCCTGAAGCAGGCCATATATATATATTATGTACATCGTCAAGGTGGGCATGGTTTCAATTGCCTAGGTCACAAGGGCCATGGTTATGGTCCCTGGACACGCTGATTAATCTTGCTTCGACTACACCTTTTCTGAAAGGTAGAAGTCTCAAAGGACCACTTTCTGAACATAAAGAAGATGTCTATATGAAGAGTGAAATGAAACAAAACTATCAAATCATTTGAATAGAGTCATAGCACTCAAAATTTAGAAGGGAATTAGAGGACAGTTTTCACTCAAGTCCTCATATCATGTATGAATTCCCCCTTTGAAGTGGAAGAGCATACTCAAATTGTGTGATTCAGACCACAAGCAATATGAGGTTGGCACGGGGAGGTAGCCAGTCGGATAGACATAATTCACCTACATTGATGTGAAAAAGAAACAAAGCTGGAGTTGATTGTTATCGGTACATTTAGACCTTTTATGTAATAAATTATGATAACCAGATGTAGATTTTCTTGTTTCAGGCATTTCCCTCCAAAACCACCCCACTTCAAACAATTTTCTTTATGGATCTGGCGTTTTTGCACCTGTCACAGATCTTCCAAAAACATGCTATTTTAGAATTTGTAAATAGATACAGTGGGTGAAGCAAACTGATTTTTTGAAATTTACTGATTTTTGTTTTGTTTTCATTTGTGAGTTGTCTGTTTTTTTTTTTTTTTTTTTTACATGTTTGGGGTTCATTGAAGGTACAAAGAATTAGGTTACACTGATGACATTTGTTAAGTAAAGTCACTCTTTATAATTGTGTCCCACCGACAAGAGCTGTGCTTATTTCTTTATTTATTTATCTATGTTAAGCTGGTTTGGGCGAGGTTCAAACTGCTGACTGTGTTGTGCAGGGCCACTCTACCCACTGAGCTATGGTGCCCAATTCCTCTACTGAATTTTTAAAATCAACTTGATTGAGGTTTAATTTGAATATAATAAAATAAACCCAAATTAAGTACAAATGCATGCAGTTGTGTTACTATCTTCACAATCAAGATATTGAAGATGTCTGTTACCTCCCCCAAATTCTTTTATATTCCCTTAGAGTATATTCTTTAACCAAACCTCTGATCCCACCTATCTGCAACTTGCCAGTATAAATCCAATTTCCAGAATTTCATAATAAAAATTGCGCATGATGTCTATTATTCTGATATTGTATCTGTAGAAGGTTTTAGAGATTCATCCCTGATGTTGCATAAATCAGTAGTTCTTTCTTTTTTATTCCATTATATGAAAATACTACAGTATGTGTATCCTTAGTCTGCTGATGGACATTTAAACATGTTTCTAGTCCTTGACTATGACAAGTAAAGCTGCTATTTTCACTTCTATGCACATGTCTTCATTTTTCTTATGTAAATTTCTAAGAATAAAATGTCCTGGGTCAAATGGTAAGTGTATGTTTAACTTTATTTAAAAAGCTGCTAAGCTGCTATCCAAACCAATTATACGACTTTATGCTTCCACCAGTGGTATATGAGACTTCAGGGTGTTCTGTGTCCCCACAGATATTAGGTATGGTCATTCTTTTGGGGAATCCATTATAGTTTCTGTGTATTGCTATTGCATTGTGATTTTAAGCTCCATTCCCTAATAACTAACAACACTAGTTTTTCATTGTTTATGGGTCATTTATAAACCTTTTCTTGTGGTTGGCTATTCACTTTTTTTCCCCATTTTGAGTTGTTTTCTTACTATTGAGATTTCATATGTTCTTATATATAAATTCTTTTTATCAGATTTTCTTTCTCATTCTTTCTCTCTTTTTCTCTCTATTTTATATATTTATAAACACACAAATCCATAGAACTCAAGAAAACCTAAGCAACATAGTGCAAACAAATTACAATAGGACAAGTTAAAGTCTTGGGAGGCTGCAGAATTTGCATGAGTACAAGAGCCAAGAGGGGGCTCTGTGGTGGGCCAGGGCTGCAGTGAGAGCAGCCCTACTGCCTGGGCCTTATACTCCAGCAGGACTGGGAGACTTGGAGACGTCAATGGGGGAAACTGTGGTGCATTTGAATAAACGTTGGTGAGAGAATCACAACACTAGCTCCTGGGCTTCAGAAGCAAAAACATGCCTTTCCTAGCATCAATTTTTTTTTTTTTTTTTTTTTTTGAGACAAAGTCTCATGTTGTCACAGTAGGTAGAGTGCTCTGGTGTCATGGCTCACAGCAACCTCCAACTCTTGGGCGCAAGTGATTCTCTTGTGTGTTGGACCTGGGAGAGATGAAATGATTGACACTCAACTCTGCATCTGGAACTACCCATTACAGGCTGGGTTCTATTGAAAATACCAAGTCATAACATGAAAAGGACCAAGAAGCAGTCCACCACAAATAAATCTGTAAATATTAAGTATGAGGTCAAGGACATGCAGACTAAAGGAAACAAGTAAGTTTAACGCAGATCCACATATTACCCATTATGTGCTACAGCTCCCACCTGTGTCTGCATTTGGGTTTCTGTGGCCATAAAGAAGGAAGAAAGGGCCAATCTTGGTTCAAAGATGCAATGATTCAGCCACATGCAAGGGTGGCTCTGAAAGATAGTAGGAAGGGAAAAGCTGGACACAGTGCCCATGGCCAAGACAATACATTTATATACTTTTATATATCATGTATCTTATTTATACACTTATATACATATATAATATAAAATATTAAATAACCTAAATCTCACCTAATGTGCACATTGTGAGGGTATATAACACCCCCCCAGGTGAGGAGCTCTTCTACAAATGGAACTTTACCCTGGAAGTGAGAACAATGTAACCTAAACATTGTACTGTCACATTAATTTGAATAAAGTTTAAAAAAATATTAAACAACCAAAGTGTCATTGTTTTGCACTGTGGAGTACAGCTTTAATTTTTTTCATATTTCCTTTGTTTAATATACTTATTTTATTTCATAATTTGCTTTACATTAATTTTTTCTTTTATGTTGATGAACTTTGTTAAAATTCAGATTAATATAAAGGGCACATGCAATTAGGTTACATTGTTTGCATTTGTTAGGTAAAGTCCAAGTTGTAGTTGATGAATTTTTTTACAAAGACAGTTAACTATTTCACCCTTGAAGTTACATTTTTATAAAATAAAAAATAGTTTTTTTTAAATCAATGTGAAGAATAGAAAAATATATTAATAAACACTGTGGAAGATTACAATTTGCATAAACTGTGACCTTTTCCCAGGTTTGTATCTCCTACAACTGACTTGTTTGTATGCTTTTGGAATTTAAACCCAGTTTTTCATTCTTAACTCATAATACTTTCTTATATATAAAATCACCTTCCTAATATTTATATTGATTACTCCTGAATTTTAGTAAACAGGATTTTTGCTCTGTGTGAGTGATTCTAGTCTTTTCACCTTTTAAGGCTGCATGTGTATATTTTCTTTAGGAAAATAATTTCAATATTTTATTTGTAGAATTACCTGAGGTAGGGAAATCACTTCTAAATACGAGGAGGTTATACCTGAACATTGGTGAGGGATCATAAAAAACAGCTAAGCTTTTCTATCTGCCAGGCACTGTGCTAAACACTTTGCATGAACATGAAGATTTCAAGACTAAACAGAAAAACAAGTGTAAAAGAACTAGTTCCTTTAAACAGATGTGACCTCCTTTCACTCTGGAGTACAGTATTTCACCTCCAGCAAACTCCCTTTAAGTTCAGGCGTTTTCCTAAATGACCTCTTTTAGATTCAGTGTTTACAGAAGATTTAGTAAACACCTCCTTTAAATTCAGGTGTTTTACTGAATGTTCTATAAATCTGTTTAATTTGGCTTGAAGTATTTGTTCATTAGTAGTAGTTTTGTGTCCATGTGAATGTTATTTAAAATACATAATGAATATCTAAGCTGTTTAAAAGTTATTTTTCTGCATTTGAAATTTTGAAACTTTAAAGGAAGTGTTATAAAATCTCTCATGGAAGAAATGTTATTTTTATGAACTATTTAAGTTTAGATTTTGTAGCTCATAAGACACACTTCAATTTTTATCCTCTGTGATTATTTTTACAAAGGGCACTTGAATATTCTAAGAATAGTCTTTTAAACAGATCAAGTGATTTTTACCTGAAGTTTCCAAAAAAAAAAAAAAGAAAATCTAAATCCAATTCCATTCACTTGAAAATTCTCACGAGGACAAATTTATTTGTATAAATGGTGTGATGTTTATCATTAGCAGAGAAACACGATAGTCATTGTTAAGTTGGGTAACATAAACATTTTAAAAAGCAATGAAAACTCATATACTGTAAGCGTATATTGCAAGTGTGTGTACACATGCACAAATACACATATGTATGTATATATGTGCAAACACATACATATATTTGCATACATATTTGCATATGTAAATGTATACCAATGAAATATCAGTTGGAATCTCTTATCCCATTTGAAGGCCACTGCACAAAGAGCAGACCAGAATGAACATCTGAATGCAATCTTAAAATGCCTGAGACTACTTGAATTATATCTGAAAGACTTATAGAATATGGAGAAATTAAAATCTTGTTTAATCAATCTTCCTTGTTTGTTACTATTGGGAGACCTTTACATGCAAAGCAGATGGGTATGTTCTCTCACTCAATGTCACCTCTCTCATTAAATGTTAGGATCAACAGTCCAATTCATAATTTAAGTGTGATTCAAATGACAGATTAGATATCAAATAGGAGGGGCTTTGTAACCTTTCTTATTTTCAATCAACCCTAAACCACCCACAGCTGCTGACACAAAAACTAAAGAGGCAGGTGGAAGAAAAGTGTTCTAGACCAAGGAGTAGGTGGCAAGTCTGCCAGAGTGAGCATGCTACCCACGCATACACAAGTTTCAACAAAAGTGCCTTAATCCTCAAGGATTTGGCTCTTTCAAATAGTTAGCTATTTATTTTCTTCTTTGTAAAAGACACAGCAAGCATAAACATAAAATATGCCCCTCTATGGTTTTTTGGATGTTAAACAAAGGGATTTGTAACTTTTAAGAAAAGATTAAGGAGGTAAGCTGAAACTAATATATTTGTTCATTTCTGAGATTTACAACATTTATAAAGAAAGCCAGCAGAGGGGTTGACCCAACTTTTGTGTTGTGCTATGCTCAACAGAAGCAATATGCTATGATCCATATCAATAGGAGAAAAGTAGAAGAATTATTTAACCAAAAAAAAAAAAAAAAACCTAATTATGGTATTTAGTTTCCCTAAATATTTATTAGATTCTGAATGCTACGTGATTGCTTTCATATTCCATTTTAATAGAGATTTAAATGTAAATTAATGGATTTTAATTTGATATTTTTGATACAATAACTTTGAAATCATGATTTGAATCAGATTTAATTAATTTGAATAAATAATGTAAATAAAAGAAATTAGTTTTCTTCAAATTCCATCAATGATTTCTTTATCATAATAACTAAAATTAGTTATACAGGGTGGCCATAAAGTTTGTGTGTAATTTAAAATAGTGTGCAATTTAAAATTGCACATGATCTTTATGGCCACCCTGTCTTACTAACGATGTAGACTAATGCCAAATGTTCTCACTTTTAGTGTCATTAAAGAATAACCAGCTTTTCTATATGACAGATGTCTAGCCACTTTCAGAAAGATTGTAATCTTGTATTTTTAACACTAAAGATTTATTTTCACTTATGGATACCAATCCTTTTATATGTTTGGTTTTACAATTGTGTATTTATTTTTTTCCATTGGCAGTTGTAGTTGTGTATGGTAAGTTACAGTAGAAGTCATCACATGGTACTCTAGGAGTTCAAAGAGAGGAGAAAAGATCTCAGTCTTTTTATTAGGTAATGCTTCAGACAGATGACACCATTTTTATTGGACTTTGGAGAATGAATGAAAATTGACAGAGTATAGTGAAAATGGTCTAAGCAGATGGAATACAGGCATTCCCTGGGGTATGAACAAGATAGGATTTGTATGTTCATTCTTAAGTTGAATTCCCAATTAAGTTGGAACAAATACATTTGCCTATAATAGTATCTCTTCTGAAGTGTAAGTTGTGCATCATTCAAATGTTTGTAACTCAGGGACTGCCTGTAAAACAAGTAAAATTAGAGTTATATGAAAGGATATTGTGTCTTTAAAGGAATCCAACCAGTTCTGTGTGAGGCTATGGCATAAGTTTGTAGAGAAAAATGGAGGATAATTGAGAAGAATGTTTCTCATCTTTAGTCACTTTATATTTCACCTTTAGATAACGGAATATAAGTGAACAAGTTTTTACAAGCATATTATGTATAAAAATACATTTTAATTCTAGATAGATGTCTTTGTGAGCCATATGATAAAAAAGGCAGAAAACACAGTCAAAATTATTTGAGGATTAAGTACATTAAAATACTTAGTGATACTAAGAATATTTAGTATTCTTGCTACACAATATGTATTTGTTTTAAAATGCAGATTCTAGAGCTCCTTGATTCTGATTCAGTAGCTATGAACAAGAAAGGGCCAGGAATTTGCTCTCTTAAAAAGTGCTAGGACATTTTCGAGTAGATGATCTTGGGACCACCCTTTGAGGAATCTTAATGGAGACTGATCTGTAGGTTTATTCAAAGAATGACTAGAGAATTAATAATGTTGCCTGAAAGAAGAGTTAGGAGGTGTAGTTTCCTAGGTCTGCTGTGACCAAGTACTTCAATGTCTCAAAACAAGAGAAATTTGTTCTCTCACAGTCCTGGAGGCTAGAAGTCTGAAATCAAGATGTTGTCAGGGCTATGCTCTCTCTGAAGGCTCTCAAGAAGGAAAAAGTCCTTGCCTCTTCCAGCTTCTGATGACTGCTGGCAAGCCTTGGCATCATGTGGCTGGTAGATGCATCACTCCAGTCTCTGCCGCCATCTTTCTTTTTTTCTTTCTTTCTTTTTTATTTTTTTTTGGAGTTTTTGGGCAGGGCTGGGTTTGAACCCACCACCTCCAGCATATGGGGCCAGGGCCAGTGCCTTACTCCTTTGAGCCACAGGTGCTGCCCTCGCTGTCTTTCTATGTCTCTCCTCCCCTTCTTATAAAAATACAAGTCATATTGAATTATGGCCCATCCTAATACAATATGGCATCATCTAACTTATGAATACAATATCTGCAAAGTCCTTACCTCCAAATAGAGGCATGTTTACAGAAATCAGGGGCTAGGACATCACCATTTTTTCTTTTTTTTGAGGACATAATCCAATGCACAACAAGAGAAGACATGAAGACAAGGTAGTGAATAATTCTAGTAAGAAGATAATGTGCTTTAAAGTAGCATTTCAATCTCTAAGAAAGCACGTATGGTGAGAATAAGATGAAGTCAGGCAGTCTAGGGCAGATGTGACACAGCTGGTCTGGTCGGTTTAGGTCCTGACTGACCTTCACCCCCTGTCTTCCATTCGTACTATTTTGTAAATTTAGCTCCCACCCTAAAGATGCCTATCTTGAGCAGTTTAGGTGGATTGATGTAAGAGATTAACTTTTGAATTGGAATGTTGTAATAGGTTGCTGAGATATGCTGACTATTATCTAAAATAGAGGATGGCATGGCCTTTGCTTGGACTTTTATGTATAAAATTGTAATTTTGGAAAGGGAAGACAGAACAGTCTTGAGAAGGCTACTCTCAATGTTCTCCAGAATCCTGGCCTTCTGACCAATAAAGTTTGGTAAACATCTCATCTCTACATATTGGCTGGCAGTGACAGGCACCTGGACCCCCTTCGTCCAGTAACATCTACATGTGCAGATGACTTAATTCTGATAAATGCCAACCTCGAGATCAACAATTGTTAGTTTTTGATTGGCATTTACCTGCAATTGACCTATTAAGGTAAAACACATCTTGCAGTGGTACTAGGCTTTGGGTGAACATTCACAAAGCACACAAATATTATAAGCTCATTCTCAAAGCTCTTTACATACATAGCTTGCAGCCTACCTTTTCTGGTCACTGATAGAATCAGGTGTACCCGCCCAAATAGCCCTACTCTGCCCAGGTGGGACTGAGCCCCCTGGACAGGGTCAGGCTCATGACCTGCCCAGGAAGGATTGGATACATGCCCACCTGCATCCAGGTGGAATAAAAACCACATTGACCACATTTCCTTGACCTCTGTTTTTCTTTCATCTCATGCCTCTGAATAATCTTTCATCTTTGGGTCCAAAATATCTTAGTCACATTCTTCCAAATCTCTGACCATCAAGCTAAACCATAGGTCTTCCACTTAGATTGGTAGAAATATTTTTCTAAATAATGGTAAATGGCATTCCACCCAGTTGAAAGATTTCTCTTCTCTGTCCAAGGAGGTTCCCCTTGAGTAGGGTAGAACACTATTGCAATGTACTTGCAGAAGGACACGTAATGTGAAAGGCATCTGTAATGCAGACTTATTTCCGTTTCAATCTTCTTCATAGGCACATTTCTATGAGGTACTAACATAAATAGAAAGAAAAGAGTAGGCATACTGAAAATGTGAATAACCTGTTCCCTCAGTTATACCTTGGGAACTGGCTAGGAAAAGTCTCATGTACACAACTTCCATGAGATGAAGGAAGGCTGGTTGTAGTTAATTTGATCATACAATGCTCAGGTTACAATGAATCACCTTCTCTCATGATCAAGAATTCCTTCTCATCACTGCTGAAGTGTCAAACTGTTTCTCACAAAAAGTAATTTTGGACTTCCATTTACCATAGATACCCCAAGGCATTGGAACACCTAACCGAAATTGCAGATTTACTTGTATCACAGTCTGTAGTTCAAAACTTTTGGTTCTCTGAGTCCCACTCATAGCTAATGTTTTTTTGACACCTGTATGTGAATGAGAATACAAATCTAGATCTGTTACACAAGGGCTATCTGGAAAGTATTCGGTATATACTATTAAAAGTCACCCATGTGCAAAATGCAAATGATTCTCATGCAAATAGAGGATCGCTCACAGTTGTCTAAATAGCATAATGGTCCTAGAATATCTGGTAGCTGAAGGTGTATGTGACACATAGAAATAGTTCATTGATACAGAGAAAATATAATGTGGAAATATAACTACATTATTTTAAAAATGCATTTTACATGAATTTAAACAAGTGTAAATGCATGCTCCTCTTTTCTGGTCTACCATAGAATCTATCCTCACACAGTATTCAGATGTTAGTCAAAAAAGTAATTAATATTTTGCAATTCTTTTGGAGCAACAACTTTCTATCCCAAGATTTGCAGAGAGCTGTCAGTGGTTATGGATCTGGGAATAGTAAGAAGTGGTAGGAGTGCTGCAGAGAAATAACTAGCTTCCCCTTGTAAGATAATTCCCCAAGGTAAGGTCATTCCACAGTCTTCATGCAAGGCAGGAACAATAGGCTGATTGTCTGCTACAGCTGGTAAGGCAAACTTCATCCTCTTCTGTAACCTCTCCCCTAAAATTCTTCACATCAATTGTGCCAAAACATTCACCTAAAGAATTTCAACTAAATTGACTCTTCAGCAATCAACAAGATCAATATTTTCATTTGGCTTCTGGCAAGCAGAGTCTTTGTTTGCAGGAGACAAAATATTTGAACACAGGCACAGAACCTTTCCAGTTTTTCAATCTACTTTTTAAACTGAGAATTGTGGAATTTAAGCCAGTCATTTTCTTTTCTTTTCTCCTCCCTCCTTCCCTTTCTTCCTTCCTTCCTCCCTCCCTCCCTTCTTCTTTCCTCCTTCCCTCTCTCCCTCCCTGACCCCTCCCACCTCCTCTTTCTTCCACTCTCTCTCTCTTTTTCTTTTTTTTCTTTCACTGGAAAGAATTGGGTTTCAGGTAGCAGACCCTTATGGAAATGAAGGAATAGAGATGTTACTTGACCAAGCTGGGGCTAGAAGTGAAGATACTCATTTGGAGAGGGAAGAAGGGAGTCACAGTGCACAGACTGTTTAAAATAAGAAAAGGAGTGGCTTAAATTCCACAAAAGATTTGGGGAGGGGTTCCAGACAAGCAAAACAAGTGCAACATTGTAGCCAGTGCACCCCTGTGAGATCATGCTTATAAAGAACAATAGTTGTATCAACACTGATTCAGAATAGGGGACTTTTCCCATTTTGGAGAGGGTGGTTCCTAAACATCCAGAATTCAGTTCTCCACTTAAAATACATGAATTCTGAATTTCTACTTGACCTTGCCAAGTGAAGTATTTCAAATAGATATGATTGGAAGGAAATAAGAAATAAAAGAAATATATTTCTGACCCTCAGAGTCACAGCAATATCCATTAAGTTTTTATAAGAATTAATTTATTTTCCTTCTTGCTTATATTTATTTAACTTTGAGACATATGCTGAATAGCTCATTCTACTTCTGAAAATTTGGTTTTGTTTCCTTGCTCTTTCTCATAGAGAGTGGAAGACAGCCTATTAGCCTGTAAATTAAATGTTTTAGGCTGCTTTTACATTTATTTTTATTTTTCTCCTATTAAAGAGTATTACTAATGTATAACTGTATTATTATTTTACATATATATTTGCTTTTACATTTAATGCCCATGTTCTTGCATTTACCTGTCACCACTACATCTTATTTCTGGTTTCTTAAAAACTAGATGAGAAAGGAAACAATGCTTTCCAAGTTCTACACTTTCAACCTGGAAGGGGCCCCCTTCTTTTATCCCAAACCTAATGCCATTTCTGAAGGGGAAGACAAGGCCGGGGTCGACGGCTCTTGTCTGTAATCCTAGCACTCCGGGAGGCCAAGGCAGGAGGATTGCTTGAGCTCAGGAGTTTAAGACCAGCCTGAGCAAGAGTAAGACACTACCTCTATTTCAACTAGAAAAATTACCCTGGTGTTGCGGTAGATGCGTGTAGTCCTAACTGCTCAGGAGGCTGAGGCAGGAGAATTGCTTGAACCTAGGAGTTTGAGTTTGCTGTGAGCTAGGCTGATCCCACAGTGCTCTAGCCTGGACAACAGAGTAAGACCTTGTCTTAAAAAAGTGGGGGTGGTAGTGAGGGAAAGGCAAGAATTGAAGGAAGACCAGTTTACATTCTATGTTCCTGACACAGTTGTCCATGCACAAATGAAATCAAGTTAAATGAGCAATAAGTGTTTATCCTAAAATCTAGTTGTTACTCTAATGCTATACTAATAATATTCTAATGTATTAATGTTAGAATGAGAACTAATTATTAGAATACTGATAGTTGCAAAAGATCTTATGGTCTCATGAGGTAATTTGCCAACTATAGCACGAATGTAAGACTTACACCTCGAACTTATATTTAGAAAAATAATGTCATGGGAATGTTTACTGATATAGAGATACCATAAAAATATAACTAACCTATGTTAAAAAGTATTTTAAAAGAAAAATATGCCAAAGTATGGTTGGTGCTGATTTTGGATGATGGGATTATTGCTAACCTTTTCCGTTTTCTCTCCTTACCCTTACTTTTTTGGTACTTTTCTAAATACTTTTATAACAACATTGTGTCTTAAAAATATCAAGAGAAATCTGGAAGTCAGATAAAGGCAGATTGCCAAAGGGGGCTGAGTTGGTAGATATGGGGCTTTATTAAATTTTGTTTTGGGATCAGTAAATAAATAAAAACAAAACAGATACATCAGCAACAAATACCTCATTCTCTTCTAAGAAAGGCAAATGAAACTATAAGAAATTTCCAAAGTTGGAAGAGATAGATTTCAACTCAGTTTATAATTAGTCAAATTATCGTTTCTAAAAACAGTAGTAAAGTTATAATTCACATTGGAAAGTTTATTTTTAAAATACAATCCCTATTAATATTGATAGAGAAATGTCATGAGAAAAAGCATTGACTCACTAAGTGTTGCAGTCACAAAAGACAGAAAAATGTCATCTGTTTTCTTAATGTCACCTTAGTTTAAAGTAACATTTTAGATTTTCTTAATAAGATTTGAGTTTGCCAAAATACAGTATCGGTTTGCTGCTTATAATTTGCTTAGTGATAAAAACACACAGACAGTTACTTATGTGAAGAGGTAAATGATAAATTGATGCGAGATTTATAAAAGTGTAAATTGTAAAGATAATAAATCTTTCCCTTAAATCAGTGGGAAAGTAGCACAAAACCCAGCCGGGTGATTCATTATTTTAATGACTTCCTGCTTTACTGCGAAAACCTCTCTCTTCATTTGGTGTTGGCAGTTTGAGCCCCTGTTAAGGATTTAGGCTTACAATGAAGCTTCTATAAATTTCTGGATCTCTGTCACACTGGCATGTAGGTCATTCTCCTTTAGGAATGATGAGGAGGCTGGAAAGCAGTTGCCCCAAGGGAAGGGGAAATTTTTCAAACCTGAGCTGTCCCAGCATCAGTGTGAAATGGAGTGAGCTGCTGACTCAGGAGCTGACAGAGGCAGCCGCTGAACGGAAGCAAATCTGCAAGCTCTTCTGCCAGGGCTGTCCCAGCAGATGTCACTAAAAGGCAGTCACTGTACCAGCGGAGAGAGGGAAAAGTGGACGGGAGAACACACCTGGCGCTTACCTCCAAGGAGAAAATGGACTTTTCTCTCTGCTTATTTTCTCTCCCCTCCTACCCCGCATTTCCAATAACATATTATTTTAGATTTATTTTGTAAAACTAGAATGAATGTCATCAGATTGTTCTTTCCTTTAACACATAGTATGTTAGCTCACGTATTTACATCCTAGCTGAACAATATCTTAAACTGACATAGAATGCAGATGATCATAATCTGACCACATGTTTGGTGCAAGAAAAAATTTCAGGATAATTCAAAGAGGAGTTCTTCCAAACAGAGAAAGTGGCAAGTATTTAAGATACATGTTAATTAAGATGCAGCAATGGAAGAAGCTAGGAAAGAATCATCTTTGAGTCAGAAATCTTACAAGAGCAGCTAAGTTTCATAGTCACTCAGAGACACAGTTCACATGGTCCTAGGACAGATTCTGGACACATGTTTTCTCTTCAGTGGAGGTAACAATTGCACCTATTTCAGAGCAATGCTGGGACTAGTAAATTAGTTAATACAGGAAAAGGTTCTGGACAGTTCTGAATATGGTCAGAGCCCTGTGAAGGTTAATTACTTATATTTTGTTAACAGGCCTATAATATACTTTTTGTTGGTGGTCAATGATAGATTTATTTTGAAAAATAACCATCTCCTGTTTCAAGAATACCCACTAAATGATTGTTGGCCTCTGCTAAGCTATTTCATGATAGATCAATTTAATTTATTCCTTTCTGAAAATGGCAGAGTATGGATTTCCTCTGTGGTTGCCAACCCACGGGACATGGGCCGTACTGGCCTGTGACTGCTTAGGAATAGGCCCCACAGCAGGGAGTGGGCAGCGGGAGAGCGAGCAAAGCTTCATCTGTGTTTACAGCTTTCCCCCGTTTCCTGCATCACCACCTGAGCTCCTCATCAGCAACATCGTTAGATTCTCACAGAAGCACGAACCCTACTGAAAACTGCGTATGAGAGAGATGTAGGTTGTGCACTGCTTATGAGACGCTAATCCTCCCACCCTCATCCTGGGACAAATTGGGTTACGGTGAAATTAGTCCCTGCTGCCAAAAACGTTGGGGACCACTGATTGCCTTGCTAATCCACCTCTCAAACCTCTCCTCTTTGCTTCTTGCATTGATTACTTGGTAATTTCAAGCAAAGTAAATGTTAATATAACCTTTCCATCAAATATAGAGTTCTTTTTGCCTTGTGTTCTCTTTGCTTTTGCTTTGTGAGTGACAATTCTCTGCTGAACTCTTTACATGTTCCACCTCCCAATTTCAGTTATTAGTGTTTTTCTTGTTATGTTTTTAGGGTTTGTTAACATTTATCAAGAACCCAACTGGTTACTTCTGATGATAATATTACAAAGTACATTTAAAAACAGAATGCATTAAAGAAGGAAGGCACATGAATCTCTTAATCTAGAGGTCCCACAAGTACTTTTTAAACATCTTTCTTCCACACATTGATATTATATTACCTGCCTGGCCAGGAAGAAAGCACATGATTGTGATAGCTGATTTCAATTCCTTTTGGTAACCAGAATTAAATTGTTTCCCTGACTGACCCCTGTAGTAACAGACAAGTAGTAAGGTATCAGTATATTTCCCTTACTGCCCCACTTTTGCTTTTTCTGCTATTTCTTTCTTTCTCCCTCCCTTCCTTCCTTCTTTCTTTTTTTTCCTGTTTCTTTAACATTTTATCACTTTTTTCCAAATCTTCTCCCAATTTTTGGTTCTCCGACTTCCTTCCTTCCCAGGATCTTCTGTTTATCCATAAAAATTTTACTATCTGCATCTATTCTGCAGCTGCACTCCTGGGACTGACTTCTCTTCTCCTCTGGTATGGGTCCAAACACTCTGCCATGTTTTAATACTTCATTTTTCTAGATTATCTACAAAAATTTAAGGAAGGTTACAAAGAAAACAAACTCTCAGAATTCTTGTAAGGAGTTACCATAACTTTATTTAACCCTCATCCTTGCTGATATTTGTCCAAATATTTAATTATAGGGTGAAAAATATTTTGTCACAGTCTGGGGAAGCATTGCATCCTTTCATTCTAATACGTAGCATTGATGATAAGAAGTTCAATGTCGGGGGGGCAAAGCAAGATGGCAGCCGAGTAACAGCTTCCTTGCGGCTGGGCACGGTGAGACCGGGGAGAGAGGACTTCAGGCATCTCTGGCAGGCAGGATCTACCCAGAAACTTCCCCTTGGGGACACAGGGAGACAGCGTGAGGCTTCTGGACACCCTGGGAAAGGCAAAAGCGGCAGAGACTGGGCAAGTGCTTGCGTCTGTTCATTCGGTCTGATCCTGTCGGTGGCTGTGGGTGGGGCAACAGTGGGACTGCAGGCTGGAAAGGCCTTGCCTGTGAGCTGTTTGGGTTTCTTGTGGACTTGGCACTCAGTTGAACTGCCTTGGGAGAACTTGGGCAGGAGTGTGGGGGTTTTTGAGTGTTGCCTGGGGCCCCAGACTAGGCCACTGAGCCAGAAAGAGCTGCCAGTATTTGGTGGTGGGCTGTGTGGAGCCATTG